>QYAP01000191.1:0-66962 GCA_003988905.1 Hymenotorrendiella dingleyae
ATTTGTTATTGATTTTTAAAGTTGAGGGTAGGAAATTATGGTGGGGTCGCGGATCTCGCTTAAAGTGTGCGACGAGCTATGGCCCCAACTCTTACATTAAGTAAAAGGTTCCTTATAAGGGAATTATTAACCGTTTAACGATAAGATTTAATAAAGGAAAACCGTTAAAAGCCCGGGTTTATTATATTCTAAATCATTAACGATTAATCCTCTTTTCGATATAACTTTATAACATTTACTAATATTTATAAATAAATTATAATTCGAATTTCTTATATTTATTAGCTTTACGATATTATATATTATTCCTTTAGGCCATATAATAACGATCTTTAATCATTTATTATTTAATAATTAATAAATTTTTAATACATTTATTATTAATAATTAAATATATATAAGTATTTTATTAAATAATATACGAATAATATTTGATTTAAAGTATATATTAATAATATATTAATACTATATTAATAAAAAACCGTTAAAGGTTTATTATATAAACTTAAAATAATATGAAATATTTAAATAAAGATTAATTTTATTTTTTCTTTTTAATCGAAGTAATAATAGGAACAAAATGCAAAGGTTTATAATAAAAAGGTTATATATAAATATATAACCGAATACGTAAAAATAAGAGCTTTATATTAATTTTTAGTATATAAAAGTTAACGAAAATTTAAAATAATATATTCGATATATATTTTTCTTAATATATTTAATCGATTATTTTTTCGAATTTATTCATTATTCTTATAAAGAAATTAAGATTTTAATTATATATATATTAATTTAATATTTCGCTTTAAATAAATATACTTATTAATAAACTTTTAATATATTTATTAGTAATAATTAAATATATATAAGTATTTTATTAAATAGTATATAAATAATACTCGATTTAAAGTATATATTAATAATATATTAATAATATATTAATAAAGAATCGTTAAAGGCTTATTATACGGGCTTAAAGCAATATAAAATATTTAAATAAAGATTAATTTTATTTCTTCTTTTTAATTAAAATAATAATAGGAATAAATAAATTAAAATTAAAACCTATTAAATAAAACGATAATATAATAATCGATAATAATATATATTTTAATACTCTCATATTAAGATTCGGTTATATAAAGAGATTTCAATTTTAAAACCATTAAATATAATGAATTTTAAGTGAATTTTAGTATAAAAAAATAATTAATAATTATATATAGAAGATTTTATTCGGGTATATCATAAAAAAAGGGGGCGAGAAAAAATTATTATCGAAAACTCTTTCATTATTAAGAATTATCTTATAGAAATAATAAAGTATATAACGAATATATCCTTTAAAATATACTATTAATTTCTATATTTATATAATTCTATTACTTCGAATCTTAGAAATAATTTACGATCATAAGAATTTGAAATTATTTCCTTAATAATTAATATTTAAATCAATTTTCTTATCTGTCATGTGGTCGTCGGACCCTTAGACCACTGACAGGCAGTGCAGCCGCCAGCGCCGTGCACGTGCCACCCTGAGAGGCTATATAGCCTCTCCTGTAACACACACACATATTGAAGTCCTCGTGACATTATCTTTATTATTAATCATCCCCGAGATTCTATTTATTATTTATCGGCTATTATTTCTTTATATAAAAGTTAATAATCTTTTATTTATATAATTAAATGAATTCACTATTTTAAATAAAAAGTTTATTCTATTATTATTCTTTTAATTTATATTTATTAAAATATAATTCTACGTTTATTTTTTAGTTAAAGATCGTTTAATAGCGTAATTAAAGGAGGGCTATATAAGACTATATTTAAAAAAATTAAAGTATTTTTTAACTTATAATATTAATAAAAAAGAGAAAAGAATATACTTTTATATATTTACTTATACTTTAAAATAGAAGAAAGAAATAATATAAAGAATTATTAATAAAATATTATTTTTTAAAGCCGAAAAATAATATTATTATAAGAGAGGTAAAAAAGGATAAATTATTATTGAAAAAAATTTTATTACCGAGAAATATATTTATAATAAGATTATAATAACTTATAATAATAAACTAAATAAATTATAAAAATTAAAATTAAAAGAGAGATTAGAATATTAATAAAAGATTCGTTTTAATTTATATTATTCGTTTTAGTTTATATTAAATATAAAGATCCTTTAATTTAATACTCTATAAGTCTATTATATTTTTCTATAAAAGATCTAAAAATCATTATGTAAGAATTGGTTTATTTGGATGTCTGATTTCTCGGTATAAGGGCATAAGGCCAGTTTATATAAAAGGAATATATCGAATACGAGCTCTCTTTCCTGATCTACGGTTGCATATGCGACCTAGAACCATCTAAAACTGTATGCCGGAACTTGGCAAGAGGACGAATTCCAACACATTAATAATTGTATTATTTAACCGTTATAAATTAATATGCCTAAATATACTTGATTTTTTTATGATAAACTTACTTTATTCATTAGAAAGTCGATTTAGTTTATGCGTTAACAAATCAATTTAGTAGGTCATTTATATAATTTATTAATAAGGTTATTCTTAGATTCTTAGGTATTCATCCTAACATTTAATACTCTACTACTTTTAAATTCCACTCCACTATCGGAATATAGGTGAATCCGGATATAACAGATCCAGGCTAGCGCGGACGGACCCTCTGGCGGAGCCGCACTAGCTTGGGTTTAGTAGACCTCGAGGGAGCCATATAGGTTACGCTTAGCCCTTTTCGGACATCTAAGTGATCACGTGTCTAATTTATGACAAATGCGTCATGACAGCGATTTTATCGTGACAAATGCGTCATTCAATCGATTTAATAAATGACATGTAATATAAAATCAGGTGCTGTAATTTTTAGCCGTCAAGTTGACACGAACAATTCTCCTAGAGCGAGCTTGTTGATGCCTTCTCGGCTGTTGAAAACCTGGGAGAGAATAAGACTCAGATGCACGAAGTAAGCAGCGAGTAGAAATCACCTACGTACTTTGAGTGAATAATGGGTATATCTAAAAAGCTTTTGAATGAAATATAAAAACCCCAAGTTACTACCGAAAACCTCCTTACCACCGAACCCCCTCATCTCACTTTTATACCACCCACAAACCAAACCCACCATCTCGCCACTACTCCAAACCAAATTCACCTTTCCTCCAAGCCAGAATCCCGCATCTTCCTCCCTAACAGGTTTAAACCCTACCATACATTATCTCATTCCCGACCTCTCCAGACAATGATCTTGTTGGTCTACAGGATTGTTTCTACACTCTAAACGTATCCACTTTCTCAATATTTAAGGCGAGCCCGACCACACCCTCCTACCTCGTGCTTACCGTGAAAGTTTGACGTTAGCGCTAGCAGTCTTGTTTGGATAAGGATGGTTAGAGGCGAGTTTTTGGATTGGTGGTCGAAATGGGGAGGGGGGATATAACTACCTAGGCATGGTTAAAAATGTGAAAATAGCGAGAGAGTTAAGGGAACACTATGATTTATGCGAGTGCGGGAAGAGAAGAAAGTTTAATTGTGTAGTTGTGTGCATTTGAACATCTGGAGAGGATGGAACCCACTCATCCATGTTAAGGGAAAAGCGGGTTTGCTTGGGGTCATTCTGGTGAAGTGAACTATGGAGATGAGGATGCTGCTGAACGGTATTTTGCTACCGAAAGATATCTCACCACCGAACATATCTTGAACTAAATAAATCAGTAAATAATAAAACAATAAGATGAGAGGCAATTTACCGGGGGGAAAGGCGTAATTCGAGCCGCAACTGCTTTAGCCCACTCTACTGCTTCAGCCTTTGCGTCTCTAACACCATGATATCCACGGAGGATTTGGCAATATACTTCAAAACACGAGTCTCATTCGTCTGCGCCTGTCTGAATATCCTCGCCACCATTTGCTTTTCTTTTGATGGGGACCATTCTGGCGTGAGGATTATCATGAAGCTTGCCGCGGTAACTCTCGCAACCGCTCGAACCTCGTGTGAAATCTTTTCGATGATTGGCCAGCGAGGTCTCGCTAAGGATGAAGAAGGTGTAGGCGAACTCATAGAGCTCATTTGATTGGCGATAGTAGTTTTCCTCCCATCATCATCCCAATCAACAATCCAACCCTCCAAACTCCCTCTTTCTCCCTTCAACCCACACATCCGAACTTCCACCTCCCTTCGGCCCACTTTCACTCCCACCCCTTCATGTCACCTTGCTTTATTATATACCTCTCCCCCCTTGGCCTTCTGGCGACGACGCCAAAAGGATGACGAACCTTACGCATATGGCGAAATGGCTCGGTCTAGGAACTGCAAATGGTGTTAGAGAATGGATGGCGAGCAAGGCATTCGCACCAGATTGGTATGACTTATATACGGCTGCCATCCTGCCACGTCTGCTAAAGAATATGAAGCCCCATAAAACAAGGCCTAAGGGCAATTTCTTCGAGCAGTCCAGGCGCGGCTGGCAGCTGGTCAGAGCAACGGGAAGAACAACTTTAGGGAGAGAACAGGGTGGTTCAGTGGAAGATGAAAGATGGAAGATGGAGAAAGTTAGGTTTGTGCTACTGTAGTGGGTTGGGATGTTGATGGGGATTTAATTTGATAGGAATTTCGGATGAAGTAGGGATGGGGTGGGAGTTGTCACCGCAATGTATCTCACCACCGAAACCCCCCTCACCACCGAACCCATCCATTCCTTCCCCCAATCCCCTTCTCAAAAGTCCGTCACCAAAAAGCCCACACATCCTCCCCAAAATACGTTGCACAAAAGCTGCGATTAAGGATCATTTCATCCAGTGGACTCTTGGAGCGAGGGACTCTGTAGTCCATAGGCTGAGTGGGGAGGGAGGTGGGGTTTGGAGTAGAGGTGCTGGCTATTCATACTAAAGGGGAATAAGAGAAGGGTTAGTTGAAAGGTGTGGAATAGGAAGTAGGTTGGAAAGAAGAGAGTAGGGGGGGTTTGGATCTCATAAAAAAAAATAAGCCGTGGAGATACTCTGCCCACAATTAGGATGTCAGAAAGACAGGAAATAGTTTACTCTTCTGGATATGGGTATATACAAAATCCCCACTAGTACTACAAAACTCTAAGACACAAGGAAATAAATTCAACTCCAAGCACCCGCCCCCTTCTAAATCTTTCACCGGTCTAAGTATTTCCAAGAATGAATACAGTATCAAGATATGGTACAAGTGAATGAACTAGCTCGTACAGTAAATGGCAAGTGGCAGGATTGGTCGGGATTTAGCGGGGTTTGTTGAGCATGATATTTGAGTAGCTATAATTCCCAGTCAGAATTTTGGAATTTTGAAAAGATAAAGAGGGCCTGAAAGGAAATGGAGGAACAAGACAAGGGAAAAGGAAAGGGTGATGAGGACTTACAGAATAATGCCCACAACCGTCATGACGATACCGACGGCACTCCAATCCGTGACACCTCTACCGCTTAAAGCCCATCCGATACCAACGATGCTGACAGTCTTCAAGTGTCCGACGACGGTGCTGCTTACAGGACCACTTGAGCCGACGATGTAGAATTGCGAGATCTAAGAGGGATTAGTATTGGATTTTGGGGGATGTAATAGAACTTACGTTAATCAAAGCCGCAAACCCACCACTCATCAGAATCATCAACCAGCGGTATTGAGGAACACCAGATAGTACAGGGATGTTGTCTGCGAATGGGATGACGAAGAGTAACATGACAGAAGAAACAGGCGCCTGATTAAACAACAACTGACTCGAGCTCATCTGCAACTTCTTATGGTAAGCACCAATAAGCACCGTATACGCAGAACTCGCAAGAACACCGGTCAACGCGAAGAATACACCAATGACGCTGGTAGTAGCGACGACCTTGGCCTTTACGGCATCGGGGTTCTCGGCGTCTGTGGTGGGGTTAGGAGTTGCAGCGGGTTTGGTGTCGTAGTAGGAGGTGATGCCGACGCCGAGACAGACGGGGATGAGGGCAAGGGCGGCGGAGCGTGGGATGGTGGCTCGGTAGAAGACGAAGTTGATTATGGCGGTCATTGGGGTGAGGAGGACGCGGCAGAGTTGATAGACTGTTACGGTTGAGAAGGCGAGGGAGAGGTTGGGGAGGATGACGTTGAGACACATGGAGAAGGCGAGCTAAGATTTGTTAGTTTATATTTCTTCTTGAGGTTGGAAAAATATTGAGAATCGTTCAACTTGTTTGTTTAATTGTACTGGGAAGTGATAAAAGGGGAGGATCTTGGAGGATATGTGCAGGGAAAACAGGCGTATGCAGATATATGTGACCTCTGGCCCTGAGATATAGACCAGGAACCGTATAGAACAAGACGTGCAAATTTTAGAAGTACAAGTCAAGAGCTACGGAATTGTAGATTCTCTCCAGAGACATAGTATACAGTGCTCATGGCCCATTTTCTGGAAAGGGTATGAAGCTGGATATGCTACATTTATTTGGAAGGCCTAGCCTTCGCACCCTTCAAAAACAGATATATGCCCTCTGCAAACAACGGCGGACATATTCAGGCAATGAAATATCTGAAAAACAATATATAAGGGACGTAAATTCGACACATCATTGAAATGGGGTGTCATTTGGTATTTCCCGCTCATTAAATCCCTCTTCAAATCATTGCGCCAGAAAAATTGAAAGAATGTATTCTGAGGAAAATAGCAATGCTTATCCAAGCACCCAGAAATTCGACCTCCCACTCTCTCATTCTCTCAACTGATCTGGAGGAATGAATTTTGAAGAGGATTCGGACTCATCCCAATCTTGACATCGGGTGCAACATATTGACGGATAAAAATGACCAAAGTACTCACAGGGAGGATATCCTTCAACGCAGCCTTCTTTGGCTCAAATGCTCCGAAAAATGGTCGAGAAACAACGTAAAGCGTCAAACCAGTGCATACGAAATGAAACGATGCAAACGAGACTTGCATCAGCTTAAAATCCGGATCTTCGAAAATGGCCTTGTTGGTGAATACAATGCCAATCGTGGCCAACATATTGAGGGCCGTCCATATTAAAAATTGACGCTTTGCCGCAGTCGAAGGTTTCGATGGTACTGCCGCTGGAATTGGCTCTGCTTCGATAAAAGTTTTGTCCTCTCCAGCCTCGATGTCGCGTTCCATCAGCGGAATGCTGTTTTCTGACGTGACCTTATCCGTCATCATGTGACGTTGGAAAGGGGTAAGGTTTCGAGTTTTGGATGAAAGGGAGGACGATGCAAGTTGCCGGCTGCTCGGATTTTTCTCGAGACTCTTAGAATCGGGCTATTCCCATCCGATGTATTTCTGGTCGTACAAGTGCGATGTTCGAGGAATTGGTGAATGTCGTGATGTTGTAACCAAAAATTGGTGATTGCGTAGCCAGATGTTCAAAAGACACAACGTGTTCGGAAGGTACGGCGAAAAACTGGTACTCGTACTTGAGACGCGTGGTCTGAGGCGCAAAAAGAGATACGATCGGCCACCCGGAGAAACGATGAGAAAGGAACGCAAGAAAGGCAAGATGTCGATGATGGCGCGAAGAGAGGAAGAAAAATTGAGGTGGAAGAAGCGAAGGTGTGAATGCCAAAAAGGAGATGTGGTTGGGGTAAGATTTGATGATTATGTCTGTAAGGCTTTTTATGTCGAGATCGACCTTTCAATTGGGTCCGCCAGGGGAGCTGTCGCTGTGCCACCTCCACCGCACACAGGCCAAGCCAATGCTAATTTTTGGCGGTCGCGCTGGGCTGGGCTGGGCTGGGCTGAGACTCATGAGAGGCTCGATGTGAGATGCGATGCCCTGCATAATCAATTGATCAATTGATAACGGAAGGGATACGAGGAGACGATACGACCCTAGAATCTGTGGGTTTTGGGTCCAAATATGGATTCGACGCCATCGACTGTTTTCATGAGTTTTTCCCTTTTCTAATCTTTCTTTTGCCATTCTTGGTGATACTTCGTCTAAACTTTGGCAGATGCTGGTAGCCTGTGTGGTAGGATTCTGATGGGAGCAGCCGCACACCATGTCGTCTGAAGGCCAGCGGGGCGCATGCTAAAAATATAGACTGCTCCTTACGCTGCCGATATGACCTCGAAGTTTCGAATGCCTGCATAGCCATGTGGAACAGGACCCGTGCAGGAACAACAAAAGCATTAACAATTTCTATATAAACTCTTTTCAATTCATCAAGAAAAGTCTTTACAGCTGCGTATATCCCTCGAGACCTGCGGCAAGTTTCTTTTTACAGGGTCGAGGATGCAAGTAGTACGTGGTGGGAAAAGCGTCGTAGGTCGTGGTGCCCCTCTATCCGAAATGGTTCAGCCCAATATTCCGCTAGGAACCCCTCCATTACACCACAGCAACTCGTCTCGAATAGAGCTTCAAATATTTGAAATATTAATTTGGTATCGTGAAACGACGAAAAGAAAGAAACGAAAACCAGATCAAAATTACTCTTGTGGACGCTTCTCGTACATTCCATAGCGTGTAGGAGGCCTATTGCTCAAGTGAGCTTCTCAAAGGTCACGGTCTTTTGCACCGGCGTTTAGTTGATGCGGGTGGCGGCTCAAAAAAGAAATTTTGACAGCTGTCAATACACAGGCCAGAGCAATCAAACCTGGAGAAGAAATTATGTCAGCTCGCATCGGTCTACTTTTCCATCAAGTCTGAATTTTCTTCGAATAATGCACCATTCTCTCAACTTCTTTGACACAATGAGAGGTGAGCTGGATTCCCTTGGGATGGTAAGAAGATACATCGGTCATCCTGGCCACGCCTAGCCATCGCGGCGGCTATCGGCCACGCCAGGCCGACTTGGTGAATGAATGACATTGGTGCTGTAATTTCAGCCCCTCCTTGCCCCTGGC
Source organism: Hymenotorrendiella dingleyae (assembly GCA_003988905.1). NCBI lineage: Eukaryota > Fungi > Ascomycota > Leotiomycetes > Helotiales > Helotiaceae > Hymenotorrendiella > Hymenotorrendiella dingleyae. The sequence continues at coordinate 8,891 of QYAP01000191.1, forward strand.
ATCCTTACAAATCCCTGCTCATCCCCCACCACCACCATATTTCTCCTCACCGACTCCCATTAAACCAGCTGCTTGCCCTCTCCTCTTGCAAACCACACCACAATTGCTCTAAAACACCAATCTTCAAATACATCAACCTTTCTACACAATGGCTGCTAAACCTGTTTACTTGATCTGGGGTGGAGAGGGATGGGTTGCTGGTCACTTGAAGACTCTCCTCCAAAAGCAAGGTTCGTAAGCTCGAAACCCCTCATGCACCAAACCAATGCTGATTCTTTGTCCTTGCAGGAAAGGAGGTTCACTCTACCACCGTTCGCATGCAAAACCGCGAGGGAGTCATTGCTGAGATTGAGAAATACAAGCCAACACACATTCTCAACGCTGCGGGGTCTACTGGACGCCCAAATGTCGACTGGTGTGAGGATCACAAGGAGGACACCATCCGTAACAACGTTATTGGTACCTTAAACTTGGCAGATGTTGCTTTCGAAAAGGGAATTCACATTACCGTCTTTGCAACCGGCTGCATTTACGCTTACGATGAGGAGCACCCAATCGGCGGCAAGGGTTTCCTTGAGACTGACAAGGCCAACTTTGATGGCTCTTTCTACTCAGAGACCAAGGCACACGTAGAGGAGGTAAGCTGAGTAGACGATCCTTTCGGCCACACTCTCTAACATACCCCAGATCATGAAGAACTACCCCAACGTTCTCGTCCTCAGACTTCGTATGCCAGTCAGCGATGACCTCCACTCCCGTAACTTTGTCACCAAGATTGCCAAGTACGATCGTGTAGTCGACATCCCCAACTCCAACACCATCCTCACCGACCTCCTCCCAGCATCCATCATCCTCGCTGAGAACAAGGAGACTGGAATCTACAACTTCACCAACCCAGGTGCCATCTCCCACAACGAGGTTCTTGCTCTTTTCAAGGAGTACGTCCGCCCAGAGTTTACCTGGAAGAACTTCACCTTGGAGGAACAAGCCAAGGTTATCAAGGCTGGACGATCCAACTGCAAGTTGGATACTACCAAGCTTGAGAAGAAGCTTGCCGAATACGGATACACCGTTCCTGAGATCCACGAGGCCTACAAGGGCTGCTTCCAGAGAATGGCCGCTGCTGGTGTTAAATAGATTCCCCCAAATGTTTGTCCTGTTTTTAAAAGCGTTTCTTGTTAGCATATGGAAACCCCAACTTAGCTAGCGAGTCGTATCGAGACTAAAATTAAGAATCATGATTTATGACAGCCCATCTTTCTGTGCAGAGCAGGTCTCACAGAAATAATTTACCCGGATGCAGCATCCTGAAAATCTCCCAAATGGCAAAGAAAGTAAAATCTGATTTTTAAATTCCCATACATGCCAGCGCCCTTATTTTGGTGGGTCAGATCATTTGATTATCGTTAGATTTTCTTTTGTTATTCATTGAAATGGAAGTTGTGGTGATTCATAAGTCGGGCAAACTGGCTTCGTATATAAATTGTAAGCCTCGCCTGACCTTTGTGTTCGTCATTCCGCGTCTCTGCCAATTTGACCATCCACCAGATCGGCCCCTCCCAAAAAAGCTCAGCCTTACATTACTTTACCGCAACTTCACCAAACCACAACAATAGAGGCGGTCGGGCTACTATTAAGCGCTACACTAAGGGCTCTCCCACACTAACATCCGCCTGCCACGTTTTGCGCTCCATCGCGCATTGCAGGTTTCACCTCGTCAGTCGGGCCAGGAAAATCAAGTTCAACTCCAACCCTTGAGAAACCAACATCATGGTCGCCGACACGGAATACTACGATACCCTTGGGGTAAAGCCCACTGCGACTGAGTTGGAGATTAAGAAGGCATACAGAAAGTTGGCTATTGTAACGCATCCAGGTAGGTACTTTTAGGCATCTGTCTCCCTCGCCAACAGCTCGTGGCTAATACGAGTAGATAAAAACCCTGGTGATGACACAGCGCACGAAAAATTTCAGGCCATTGGCGAAGCATACCAAGTCCTCTCCAATACCGATCTGCGAAAGCAATACGATAAATATGGAAAAACACACGCCCAACCCTCGGATGGTTTCGTGGATCCTGCGGAATTCTTTGGCACCATTTTTGGTGGCGAAGCGTTCGTGGATTTGATCGGCGAGATATCATTGATGAAAGATCTTACAAAATCAATGGAGCTTAGCCAGGTACATGATGAGGAAGAGGAAGAGGAGTTCCCAGGAGAGGCCGCTGCAAAGCAAGAAAGTTTGGCCGACCATCAAAAGGCGGGGACTGGTGCTACAACGGGCGAGGGGTCAAAGGTTCCTGGGCCTTCTGTTTCTGAGCCAGACAATCTCACGACTCCTGCAGAGTTTCTTGCTTCAGACAAACCTGCAGCTGCTCCAGCTACTGGCACAAGCCCATCTCCTTCTGGTACCTCCACACCAAAGAGAACAGGCATTCCAATCCGACCTGCACTCATGGATAAGTCGGAAGAAGATATACAAGCCATGTCGGGTCTGACGGAAGAGGAGCAGGAGTTGAAAAGAAAGGAGAAAAAGAAGGCCGGTCTGACAAAAGCACAACGTGAAGAGATCGCAGCATACGAAAAGGAACGTGCGAGAGTCCGGAAAGAAAGAGTTGATACCCTGGCAAAGAAGTTGGTCGAACGAATCAGTATATGGACAGAAACCGATAAAGGACCAGAGAGCACGAAAGCCTTCCAAGAAAAGATACGCCTAGAGGTTGAAAATTTAAAGATGGAGTCTTTTGGTTTGGATATCCTACACGCTATTGGGCAAACATATCTACAAAAAGCCACCGCCCTCCTGAAGTCTCAAAAGTTCCTCGGTATTGGCGGTTTCTTTTCGAGATTAAAGGACAAGGGAACTCTTGCCAAGGAGACTTGGAATACCATTTCTAGTGCGATTGATGCTCAGATGACAATGGAGGAAATGGCCAAGTTAGAGGAGAAGGGTGGCGAGGAATGGACCGATGCGAAGAAGAATGAGTATGAGCGTCGTGTCACGGGCAAAATTTTAACCGCTGCGTGGCGTGGAAGCAAGTTTGAGATTCAGAGCGTTTTAAGAGATGTGTGCAACGAGCTTCTGGATGATAAGAGGGTACCGATGGCAAAGAGACTGGAGCGTGCTCAAGCGATGGTTCTTGCTGGGGAAATATATGCCAAGGTATGTTTTGTCACACCCCCCTTTTGAGAATACACAATCTGACAAGCAAACAGGCAGCACGTAGTCCAGAGGAAGAAGGTGACTACATGGCTTTCGAACAGTTAGTCGCCGAAGCCGCAGCCAAGCGAGAAAAGAAGGGGAAGGACAAGCCAAAAGACAAGAAAGAAACGTCGGAGAAATTCCACGCGGATAAACACGCCAAGGCTACCCATCTTGCGGATGCGGAAAAGACAGCCAACGACGCGCCGAATGTTCCAAAGGCTTAATTGCTTTCTGTTGTTGTATTCGCTTGGGGTGAGGTGTGCGAGGACGCCGGCCGAGAGTTCAGGAGAGGAGAGATGGGGGGAGGAGATTTCGAGAGCGTGGAGATATATTAGGTTGTAGGGGTGAGAAAGAGAGCTTACGCCTATTTTACCTTGACACCTCTTGGCATTTTTTGAGCACTAGAACAAGAGCACTGCTGCGGAGCGATGGGTTGATTGATGGATGACATGGGAGATTACTTTATTTGAGTTTTGCGTGTGTGGTACACGATAGAAGAGCGCGAGCGTGCTTGCGTGTGATTGATGAATGCGATGATGATTTACTTCTTCTCCTCTCTTCTCTGTTTCCTCTTCTTTTGTTGTTGGGTGTGGAATGGTAGGTTCGATGAGCTGGTACCAATGTGATTCTTGTGTTGGGGGCGATTTTAGGGGTGGTGTCTGTTTGGTGGTTGAACAATGAGTAGGTTTCGATGATGAGGTTGCTTAAGTGGGCGAGATGTTTTTTTGTTTGGAAATGGGATCAAGTGTGTTCTTTTTTGTATTTGTTGATGAGAAAATGCATCCCAGACGTGGAATTTGGTGGGCTGCAACTAGAACCCATCTTGGAAGGCTGCTAGTTGGACTCGAAACTCGGCCATCATCAAACTCTGTCAAGTGGCTATAAAAGTCACTGGCTAGCTGGTACGGGGAAGTCAGCTCGAAACCTCTGGTGGTTATACGATTCTGCAGTCAGAGCCCATGGCCTTGGCGATGAGTGTGGGAGGCGAGTAAAAATTGAGTAGGGCGAGTTTGTGTTGGGGTTTTTGAGGGATGGATGCGGGGATGGTGGTTATGAGATGGGGTTTTGGGAGTTGGGTTTCGGTGGTGGTTTGGGAATCGGTGGTAAATAACAACCATCTATTTTATTCAAGATTTTGTTCATATCCCTTACATTTCAACTGCCCCAACTCCCCCTTCTCAACACAACCTGTCGCAACTTGATCTCCTCTCCTTTCGCGTCAAAGGAAAATCAGTCTTCATTTTTTCGATCTCTTCGGTGTGTATGTGTTTGTTCAGGGAGCTGAATCCTTTTTTTTTTTTTTGTGGAGTTGCTTTTTGCTTTTATGTTGGGCACTTTGGGGTTCGATTTGATGGACTGGTGGGTGTAAGTTGATGAGTTGAGCTTTGGATGTGGGTAGTTGGAGGTGAGGAAGTCTTTGTAGTTCGCAGGTCTTAGTTGTGAATATTGTAAGAGGAATAGGGGGGGGGAAGGGGGGATTGGGGATATTTAAGCACAGTGGAGATGGAATTAGGTATGTGAGTGGTAAACAGCTGGTATTTTGAGGATGGATATATGGCGTGTTGGTGTGGGGTTGTAGTGGGATTGGGGTTGTGAGAAGGGGGGGGGGGGACGGGGGTTAGAATGATAGGAAAATGGTGGTGGATTGTGGGGGGTTTGATAGGGTTTGGGGGGGTAAAAGGGGTGGGTTTTGGTGGTGTTTTGAGATTCGGTGACACTTTATAAATCGGTGGTAATAAAGCCACAATTCCCCACCGAATAAAGTTCGTAGTCAACGAGGGATGAATGTTCCTCCTATTAAATCAAAAGCTTCTTGTGCTGAAGAGACGTTGCATTCTCTTCGCTGCTGTATGTTGTTGATTAACAGATCTAAACTCACCACACATAAGGTTGCGAATTTGTGCGATTAAAGCTGATCTTTGGATCTTATCATCATATCGCTCCTTCAACCTATAAATTTCATCCACCTCTGGAAAAACGACAAATCGTACTTTGCAAATTCCAAACTGGCATCAAAATCCCAAGTGATTAAAAATACTGAGATGAAGAGAGGTAGGAATAAGTGTATACACTTTATCGTACTTCAAATAGTAAGCTGTCGTTAAAAGAAAAACTCATGGGAGGAGTTTCCTCTTATCAATTTGGAAGCATAGGGCAGAAGTGGAGCAGACAAGTGTTCGGAAAGATAGCTACGACGAGGGAGAGTTATTAGCATGTGTCGATCCAGACAACGAGGGATCGAAGTTGAACCAATTCTCGGGTATAAATATACGCAGGTTCAAGATTGGATCTAGCGATACTGATTCTCTACGCGGTATCTGTGAAACCACATCGAGGCCAAACGATTTTCGACCGAGCTGGTGTGCGAAATATAGTGAGATCCGGGAATCTGTAAGTGTTAACAATGGTATGGTGATTGGGATGGTGGCGTTTCGGTGACGCTTTGGGAATCGGTGGTATATTAGTTTCAATATTTGAGTATTCGATTTCCTCCTTAACATAAGTCTGAAATGCAAGTCCCTCTTCTCTTCCTGCAATGTATATGATGCTAGCAGCCATTTGTGTTCTGCGCTTATTGATGGGATGGAATTTTTTTTTGGTGGAAAGAGCAACTATATTCTTACCTGGTGAAGAGAATGATTTGAGAATTGTGGTTTAATTTATATGTGTGAAGGTTGTCTGTGAGATGGGTGGGTTGGTGGATATTTTCGCTTTTCCTCAATTTTGTCGGCAGTAGCTACAGTACTTCAAATTGAAATACCACCAGCACCACTACTATTCACTTAAAGAAAGTCCCCGCGATTACATTTTGAGTCTCGATTCCGTCTATAAAAAGAACATCTTAAAACTCTAAAGCAAATCATGATAATATATTCTCGAAGAGGAGTGATTCACTACGCGTATATACTTATAAGAAACGGAAGACCGGGAAAGGTTAAGCAAATAACAGTTTGTTGGGCTGAAGCAAGTCTGGTGATGGTGATGGCTTACGGAGGGGGTATATTATGGGATTTTCCATGATAGCGTGAGGGTAGGTTTCGGTAGTGCTTTAGGATTCGGTAGTAAGAATAATAAGCACAAGATTATCATGTATTTACAACTGAAAGTTATGCGTAGAAAATCACAATTGTTAGAATTGAAGCCATTGCTCTGCACTTGTTCTAATCTACGTGATGGCGGTAGTGAATACTATATATACTTGAATGGAGTTCAAGTTGTAGTATTGCAGACTGTGCCATGTTGGTCTCTCTTGGTGCACATCTATTGGACTTTTGTACCTGGATTTCTGGACTTACTTTTACCCTCAGACCAGTCATTCACTTGTGAATTTTATCTAGCTTTATAGGCGATTTATAGACTGTGAGATCGCATTAGAAACTGGAGAGTTTAGGGCCTGTTTGGTTCAAAAGTTTTCGAAAATATCCTAAAATATTAGGATTTTAATATTGCAATATTTTTAAAAGTTCTCGGTGAATAATTTACGAAAGTTTTGATAGAAATATTCACGAAAGGTTTTGAGAGAGCTGTTTGGCTATAGTAGAAGTTTTGACCGAAAATATTTATTCGTTGCGCGCATGAAGAGGGGGTGGGTGTAGTTCGTTGCCGCCGGTGTAGTAGTTCATGCAGGTGCCATAGGTGGCGCAATAGGGTAGTAGAATAGTAGAGTCGCAGAGTCGTAGAATCGCAGAATTGTAGAATCGCAGAGTCGTAGAGTGGATAGAGTGGGCAGAATAGGCAGGTAGAAGGGTAGAAGGGTAGAAGGGTAGAAGAGTGGAAGTGTAACTATTCACGATTATACGAATGCGCGGCCTTCGCAATATTATATTAGGGTGTATGCGCTATTTATCCTACTTACAGGGCGTTAAGAGCGAAGAATTTTGAAGAATATTTTTAAAAATGACGGGGGGGGGGGTCATTTTCAAAAACTTTTAATTTGTATGAGAAAACTTAACAAAAATAAAGTATTCTGAAATATCTGAAAGTTCCTGGTTTTAGCCAAACGGGGGTTTTTTGGATTACAAAATATTCACGGAGTTAAGAATATTCTAAAGTTCTCTCATACAAATAAATTTCGATATTTTCGAAAACTTTTAAACCAAACAGGCCCTTAGGGTTCCATGAAGTCTTCAATATTAAGTGTTAAAGCTAGATTTTCTCTCTGCTATGAGATGCATGAGTAAGAATATATAGAGGTAAATTACGGTAATAGAAAGGGAGAAGGAACCCTTGAATTAGGGTATGGATCGAATTTTGGGAACAAGTGCTAGGATTCTCTCTTATTCCTTAACTGACAGGGTTTACCTTTCTTGACGTGAGTGGCTACCGTTTCTCGATGAGCAGGATTAGTTGAAGATGGCGTATAGGATCTCTAGAAGTTGCAAAGTATGGAATCTTAGGAATACGTAAGAAGTCTATACCATACTGGTAAGGGATTGAAAGATTTGGACAATGATTGAGATAGAGTACAGTAATTATTTTACATCGAAGGATTTAGCGTTACAATACCCCCAAATCCATACCAAAAAATCCAACAACTTTCATCCAATTCACCACAAATCAAAAATAATCTCACACGCAGTCCTGAGGTATAAAATTCGCAGTGGTTGCAGCACAGATCATTCGGATCTTGGGCTGTAATATCGAGTGACGAGTGTCGAGCCGGGCATTATTACAAGAAATCACATTGTATGGGGAGTTGGCTACATTGCATATTGTTACCGAGGAGGAGGGGATACCGTGGTTGGTTTACGAAAACGAGAAAGAAATCTTGGAGAGGAAGTTCCGGTGGTGGGAATTGGATCGGCAGTACAGTATTTTGTAATTCGGTGATAGAAGCTGAGCTCCTAAGGGAATTTAAAGTTTGTGGGTATCAGAAGCTTGAGGAAATTAGGTGAGCCAGCCACAATACCTCCTTCAATATTTTGAGTTCATCGTTCTGGAACTGCTGTTTTTGGAGAGCCTTCAAATCCTCAATCTGCTGACGTTGGCGAGCCTTCTCATCGGAACTCTCCTTCGCGGCAGCTGTTTGTTAAGCGTCGATCTCAGCATTTGCGGCCTTTCGGATCGCCTCCTGCTTCGTCAGTTCCTTCTCAGCTGCTAGACGTTTCTAGTCTCTCGTACTACTCTCTTTCTCGCGAATGGTAACGCTTTCAACTTTTCATCAGTGCTTTTGGCTGCGTACTTCGCGCACCATCTTTCTCCTTCTGCTATTTATTATTACCAACTCTTGCGGTCAGAATTGGCAGACAGGAAATTTTCTAGGGAGCCTCCGTCGAAAATACCAGGACCAGGACCACTTTGCGTGACACCAAGAGTTCCGGATAAGGTAAGGAAGAAATACAAGTCGTCCAATCATATCGCCTGTCATGTATTTCTGAAAATATGCATTTTCAGTGAAGGAGTTGTTGTAAATTAAGGAAGTGACGTAATGAGCTTGACATCAGGATGTGAATTGAGAAGTGGAGATTTGATGGGGAATTTAGTTGAGCAGTAAGGCCAGTGAGGTTTGGTAATGGGTATTTGGTGGGAAAGCTTCTGTGTTAGGGTGAATATCTCACAACTTGATCCTCATTCGTCATCAGCTCTAAGAACACGACCGACCTCGACCTCGATAGCCTTCGAGAGTTGATTGCTCGTATCAAAGTTCGCAGGAGAAATTTTTCACGACTCTGATCCGAAAGACCAATTACACGCACAAAGGCAGCTCCGGAATCGGGTATCGGTTAGGCTTGGGGACCATCGGTCATGAATTTTTGGACGGGTCACGGTACCACCAAGCATCTCGCTTAACCGAGCTTACCCCTGAGCCGAGTGTCGCGAAAGATCCATCAGCCATCCCCGCAAACCGACCGCGCAATGATCGCCTCAAAATTTTATCGCTATCTTAGATTAATTCTCTTCCACAATAAACTACGTTTTGTGCAAGCTTTCTGTCAAAAACTTGAACTCTGTTGAACTTTTTACCGCATCTATGATTGCTTCAGATGGACAGCGGAGGAAACGTTTCGAAGAAATTGAGGTTTATAACAGTGTTGAATATATTACAAGTGCGTATTTATAATTTAGATATTTCTTTGCCACAAAAAAGTATAGAGTTGAGAAATATTCGAGTGCGTAATGAATTTTGTCACCCACCCTGGTGCGGGGAAGGCACCGCGCCTGGTGTGGTCTCACGCCGACAGCAAGAAAATTACTTCATTACGCGGTTTACAGTACTGAGATCTATTCGTCACTTGTCGTGCGTTGACGAGAGGCACAGAGCCGCGGAATCCATGAAGTGTTCGCTAAGCCTTAGTGCCCGCTGGCGACGACACATTAAGGGATGACGGGAAACACTACTGAAATAAATCGACATGACCCATTCACTGCAACCCCGAAAAAGCCAATTGAGTGATGGCTTTAGCAGCTAGGGTGTCTCATATCTGAAAACCCAAATATTCGCTCTTTCAACCGAGGTGAAGTTTTATAGATTACACAATCTCGCGTTCGTATGTATGGCCGAATAAGTTTCTGTTAAGTATGGGGCCTAAATTTTCGACTTGGAAACACTTGTGAGGCCTAGCTCCTACCTACCGACAATTCAGCATTCGTAACGAGTTTTTGGCATCAACGATGCTCTTGTGGCTCGCCTATCGGTACTGTCCTCACATCTAGATGTAATTGATCAAAACTGGTAATGTAAATAATTTCATTCTCTAGCTGGTTTTTTCGCTCATGTTCAAACTATTTAAAGGGAAGCACCCTCTCCCAATCTGTCTTCTTTCTTCTCCATCAACACTCGTTCATCCTTCATCCTTCCATAACATCTTCATCCTTCCAGGACACCTTCATCCTTCCATAACATTCACTCACCGATATTGCATCATGCAGCTCAACACCCTCCTCACGACGGCCCTTCTATCAGGCAACGCAGCCGCCCTCGCCATTCGCGGAAACTCGCCATATGAGCCTGTCCCAGCGCCATATGAGCCTGTCGTCCCTGCGCCGTATGAGCCTGTCGTCCCCGCTCCATATGAGCCTGTCGTCCCCGCTCCATATGAGCCTGTCGTCCCCGCTCCATATGAGCCTGTCGTCCCCGCGCCATATGAGCCTGTCGTCACCGCACCATACGAGCCTGTGGTCATCGCGCCATACGCGCCTGTGTACACCAATCCCTACAATCCTGTTGTCACCGGGCCCTACGATCCTACTTCAATTTCGACCATCTTTACATCCATCATCTCTACATCCGTCATCTTCTCTACATCCATGATCTCTTCGGTTGACCCTGGCATGGGTGGCCTGGGTGGCCTAACTTCAACAAACGCTCAAACGACGTCTCTGATCGACATCCCCATTGTTGGACCTGGCGGTGTACCAACCACTACCATCGATATCCCCATTGTTGGACCTGGCGGTGTACCAACCACTACCATCGATATCCCCATTGTTGGACCTGGCGGTGTACAGACCACTGCTGCTGTCGTTGGTCCTAATGATCCTCTCGCACCAATAGAGACCCTTGTCGGTACCATTCCAGTGGTTGTCTCGGAAATCATCTCACCAGTGGAGACCCTTATTGATCCCATCGTTCAACCAGTGGAGACCCTTGTTGGTGGCATTCTTTCTAACCCAGGTGGTCTTATCGCCACCGTTACCTCGGTCCTCGCACCAGTGGCAACCATTATTGAGAATCCTGATGGTCTCATCCAAACCGTCACCTCGGATGTCCTCACACCAGTGACGGAAATTGTTGACGATCCTGGTCTCATCGCCACCGTTATCTCGGTCGTCGTCACACCAGTGGAGACCCTTGTTGGTGGTGGTATTGGTGGTGTTGGAAAATAATCCTGGTCTTATGGCCACCGTTACCTCGGAAGTCCTCACCAGTGGCGACCTTGTGATACGTTTGAGATTTATGATTTGAATTGTTCTGCTTAGGTTGTCGACAAAACACACTCGCTTGTATTGCGCAAGAACGCAAGGGTACCTCAAAAACTATGTAGTCTCGTCTGCTCTCCTAGAGAACAAAAAAAATTAATACACTTATGAATATACAAGACTTGTTTGGGTGTGAAACGTGCAAGTGAAATGTGAAAAGGGGCTGGCTCGCTTAGCTTGACAGGGGTATTAACCCCACCCCTTCTCCCGATCTTCTCCCCCGTCTGAAAACTCATCACATCAGACTGTCAAAGAAAGTTGAGATTAGAATGGTAGAGCTCTCTCGTTTCCTGGATCTCTTCCATTTTGAATTTACTGTACTTTCAGATAAACAATTCATCAGTGACAACCACAGCAGAAAGCCATCAAAACTAAAGAGGGCTACGAATTTCAAAAAATCGACACAGTTTTTCACCAAAAACAGAGACCGAGATTTGAATCTGTTCCGAATGCATCGTCACTATTTCACATATGCATTTGAGGCTGTGGAGTTCAACAAGTTGGCGTTTATTTGGTTTTTAGCTCAGCTTGGATTTTGAGTTTACGGTCAAGGGTAAAGTCCTTCAGGAATTTGCGGTCGTTAATTCGCTCTCCGGGGATGCTGTTGTAATAGATGGATTTGACTGAAATGCTGAACTTTGCTTGTTTTATCTTCGTCTTTTGCTAGTGCTGGGGGCTTCCCTTCTCGGTTGTGCAAAAGTGAAAAGGAAGTGAATGGAGGAGTAGTGCTTGGTATGATGATGTACGTTGCTTGAGTACACATTATTGGTTGAAGTATCGCCTTCGAATTTGTGTCTAATGACATGAAATATCACCGCGCTCTACGGCACCCAATAGGAGGGTTCCGCGCATTTGACTGGGACTAGATACAAGACGGTCGGTGAAATAGCGAGGAATTGTGGGACAAATTCTAGAGATATAGTTTTACTATTACGCTATTTGAGGTCTTTCTTCTATACAACTATGATAGTAAAAGTGGTTATTTAGAAGTAAGAGACAGAAATATTTCAAAAAGTGCATAAATCTCCAACTTCAAAACTAAAGATAAATAAACTTCCTTTTCCCACAAGTTTCCAATCATTTCCTCCTACACCTTCCTCGTTATTAATCTATATGGTGAATATCTATGCAATCAAGCTCCGAAATAAATATTTATAGACAGCAGGTGAAAAATCAGGGACTCAGCGGCGGTGGTTCAAGAACCGACGACAATTGTGCTTATTTGACGAAGCCTCGACAATCCAGGAATCAGAGATGCTTGCCGTGTGGCAGAAGCAGGATTTGCATTGGAGGAGACGATTCACAACCAGGTCCTGTTATCGTGTTAGAATGGATATGCCTCGACAAGGATATTAAAGTCCATCATCATATCAAAAGGGATACGCCTCGACAAAGATATTAAAATCCGCCACTGGCATTCTCGGTAGCAACCCCTATTTCAGCAGTACCCCCGCTTTCCGCAACAACAAAAATCCAAGTCACTCATTCTCCCTAGATTCACCATCCATATGAACATCACTGAGATGGGATTTTCCGTCCTGTTTAAGGAGGAACAAGAACTTGAAAGAGGTGGTGGCGCACAATGCGACTTAGGCTTTGACATTACGGGCTTGTTATTTGCACCTAGTATACCGTATAATAGCTGTTATGATGCTATTTAAACTCCACGAGCTCTATCTCTTCAATTTCAAGAGATTAACTGCCTCCTATTCAACCCGCCCAACATCCACCACCATAACCCCAAAGCTTCAAACCCACTCTTCACAACAAGCACTGTACCATCAATAAAACCCTAACCACCTCGAAGAATACTAAAAAATTTGCACCACTTACAATCAACAAAGCAATCCCACAATGTGCCCCTTCCCGTAAAGAGAAAATAAAAAGTGGGAGGCCGAAATTCCGTTCTTGATGAGGGATATAAATAGCCAATATATTGATACTAGAACAGATACCATAGACGTTGCTAGGAAATCGAGAGAATTGCTGATTTATTGCGAGGGAGCTGTGGCCTAGTCAAATGTATGCTTTATTTGGCTATACTACGCTATAGTATGTACAAACCACAAGCGCAATAAACACACGAGGATGGCAACGCATTCACTTCACCCGAAAATTCGGCAGCGAGATCCATTTCGGTAGCACCATCCAACACGACAACCACCCCCTTTTCAAATGAGCATTGAATATCACTGCCCCGACCACGTAACGTTAATAACCCATTTCTCGACTTCAAATCCCCTTCCCACCTCCAGCATCGTCGCGATCAGAACGGTTTCCGGATGCGCGGATGCGCGCACTGGTTGTAGAAAGATAAATCGCAGGGACAGCTGCTCTGTTATAGCGTGGTTGGGAGTCACAAAACGGTTGGCGGGGAATCGGAGGAGGTGGGTGATATCATCGTTGAGGAATCTGGCAGTTAGTGGGAGTGAGAGTCTGATTTTCGCAAAGATTTAATTCTATGTTTGTTCATCTATGCCATCCAAAAAGGTCGTTAGATACTCATACAAAATATACAAATACATTCTACATACCTTCCACCTTCTCATCTATTTTCGCATCTTCTTTCTAACCAAAGCGACAGGAGATGATGGTATCTAGATTCCCATCTCATCACCGCTATAATCCTCGATAAAAACCTGCTTCACCAAATTTTTCTTATTCACTATTCTCATTGTTAGCAAACACCCCCAACCCATTCATTCTCGACGTAGGAAACTTACCTTTCCCCATAGCATTCCTCGGAATCTCATCCACAACCCTCATAATAACCGGAATTTTATACCCCGCCAACCTCCCCTTCAACGCAGCCCTCATATCCAACGGCCCCCACTTCTTCCCCTCCCTCCGATCACTCATCTCCATGCCCTTCTTCACAATAACCACAGCACCAACTTTCTGTCCCCATTTCCCACTAGGTACAGCGACAACTGCAGCTTCAGAAATTTGAGGAAGGGAAAGGAGTTCTCGTTCAACTTCAAGCGCGGAAACCTTTTCGCCTCCGGATTTGATAATGTCAGAAGAGAGACGGCCGCGAATGAAGTAGAGAGGTCCAGATGTCCAATCCGCTTGAGAGTCATTGAGGCCAGCGCTTTCGACGGGACGACGGACTGCTACGTCTCCTGTTTTGAACCAAGGGCCGTTTCCATCCTCGCCTTGGACATGTTCTTTTTTCGTGGCTTCCGGATTTCGCCAGTATTCTTTGAATATCGTGGGACCACGTAATTGTATCTCGCCATCTCGTTCCCGACCATCCGGACCGATTTCCTCGCCGATTTGGATTACTTCTCCGGTTTCTGTGTCGACGAGACGTGCTTCGACGGTGGGTAGTGGCCAGCCTACACTACCATCTACTCGATCGGCGTGTGACAGGCCACAGGATAGTGCCATACCTACTTCTGTCATGCCGTAGCGTTCAAGAATTATATTTCCGTTGCTTAGGTCTGTCCAAGCTTTCTTAGTAGGGGTAGGAAGGGCCGCAGAGCCGGAGATGTTCAGGCGTAGGTGCTCAGGAGAAATTCCAGTTTTTGCAGCGGCTTGAATAGTTGGTGGGAGATCGGAGAAAGTTGATAGGAGGCGGTTATAAACTGTTGGGACGACAGTGAAAAATGTTATCTTTTCTTTTTGAGGGACGGAGCTGTGGCCGTTTGTATGAGGGAGGAAAGGGGCTGCGAAGCGAGTCCAGACCGCCGTGGCGTTAAATGGAAATATGAATTCGATTGTTGAACCTGCAAAAAGGGGTGCGAATATGGCATTAATTGTGCCATGGATGTGGTGAAGAGGGAGAACGTGAAGTAGGCGATCTTGGGGAGTATAATTCCAGGCCTTGATTAAAGGCGTCGATTGGGCGCTCATAACTGCTGTTGGCAGCAATACTCCTTTCTATGTCTAGCATCAGCACTTCATCCGGGCAAAACGATTCTCCATACTCACTGGTCGTGCCGTAGTTCCAGATGTATATAGCATCATCCCTCCCTCGCCCTCACTCGACCCCTCCAATACAACCTTCTCTTCAGACACATTCCCACCACCAAGTTTTTTCTCAATCTTGATTAATTTCGGTGTCCCTTCCAATCCCTCATCAAAAACCGATTGTGCCTTACTCCCAAACTTCTCTGAAGTAAGTAGCATCAAAGCTTGACTATGATCCATAATATATTGCAACTCGTGCGGTGGAAAGGCAGGGCTCAAAGGCAGCGCAATTGAATGCGCGCCCAAAATCGAAAGAAGCGTTACTGTAAAGAAACAACGCATTAGCACAAGTCCAGTTGCAATTGGGAGTTCAACAATCTGCGCACCTACATAATCATAGCTATTCTCAACCAAAAAAGCTATCCTCTCCCCGTCTATCCCCTTCTTCCCAGACTCCCCAACCAACCTTCCCTTCGCCTCTGCCACATCCCTCAGCAATTCCCCATAAGTAAACGACCGTCCAGAAACCGAATGCACCACAGCAATCGACTCGGGATCATGCCCCTGAATCGCCTCAAAAATAGGCAGCTTCGGCAGCGTCGAAAACCCCATTCTTCCAACTATCCCAATCCTCTCAATCCCGCCAAGCACTCCAGCTCGTCCTCGTCCTCGTTGGGCTGACAATCGCAATCGAGGTCTTCCAAAAGCCAAAGAAGCACTGCTAGCAGATCTTGCTAGCAAAGATGTACGAAATACGGATTTTTGAAAATAAAAAGAAGAAACCTTCCGCGAGCAAAACATCGCGGAGGGGAAGAAGGGATGATGTAGGGACGGTCGAGATGCCGTTTGGTGACATAGATTTAGGGCCGAGGTACAGGGGAGGGACCAAGGTGCCCGAATGTGGCGGTTGGTGGTGGATGGGATTGGTCTAGGTGGAAAAATAATCGCCGAGGGTGTGTGGGGTGCGATACGTGGGAAGGTGGACGAGGCTGAGAAGTTTTTGGAGAGCTCCCAAGGTTGGTTTTGGGATATGGTTGAGGAAAATGAAAAGATTATTTTTTGGGCCTTGATGATGTAATTTTTTAAATGTCTTTGTAGCTTTGAGGAAATGTAAATTCGAACGAGGCAACTTCAGACGACTACCTCTCAAGGTCCTCTCATCGGCGACCTCGGGCCACAAAGCCGTGCCGTGCCGAAGACAAGAGCTTCAACAGAATCAACACCGAACAAACAAAAAATCAACCAACAACCCAAGCAGCGCGAAAGTTCCCAAGGTTGACCACACGTCGATAAAGCGAAGAAATATCAACTACATGCTCGCCCGCAAAAGCCTCCTGGCAATAGCCTTGGCCCGTAGCAGCAGATCACTCTCCACAATGTCATCACAAACCCCCATCGCAGATCTGATGCGCAAACGAGTTCGTTCCTCCCCCTCCCTCCCCCCCCTCCCCTTCTAAACCCTCTAACCTCTCCCAGATCACCGAAACCTTCAGCCCCTCCCACCTCGAAATCCACAACGACTCCCACCTGCACTCGCACCACAAAGCCATGGAAAGCTCCACCTCAAAAGAAACGCATTTCCGCGTCGTCATTACATCCGAGCTGTTCAAGGGGAAACTGCAGAGGGTGAGGCATCAGATGGTGTATGCGCTGTTTAAGGAGGAGATGAAGGAGGAGGGGGGTGTCCATGCGTTGCAGTTGAGGACGAGGACGAGGGAGGAGGAGGAGAAGAGTGAGGGGGAGGCGTAGGGATTCTTTTTGGCTGAGGATTTCGGTTTCGGGGAGGAGAGAGGATTCTTCTTGGAGGGAACGACATAATGGTCTTTCATAGGTTGGCTAGAGCCTGGAGGTGATGTCGCTATGAGGACTTTTGATGGAGAAACCGAGGGGATTGGAAGGAGAGGATGGGAGGATGGGTGTAGATATGGACAGCCTGGGAGAAATTAAAGGGAGAAAGAAGCGCAAGCTGTATATTACGTCGTGTTGTATGGATAGGAAATCATATACCCATTACCTTTTGCAAGTACACCATTCCCAGAGCTCTACCACCCTACCCCAAATCGAGAACCGAGAACCATCACAATTTGCAACTCTCCAAAAGCAACACACAGTCGGCCGATTCGCGGTTCGGGAAATGCTGAATCCCACAGCAGCTTTGATTTGTTACGGGTGTATACGATAAACAGTACACTGTCTTACATCTGGATGCCTTCATATACACCATCTCATTCCCCAGAATATCCCCTCCTCCCCCTTCACCCCACATCACATCCTCAAAGCCATACCATGTCTTCGAAGCCATGTCCGGTTTAGCGAGAACATTTCCCTACCGTTTAGCATTTCTTACCTGACTTCGCCTCGTCGTGACGTACAACACAACGCTGAGGGAAGACATTAGCGTTTTGTTGATTCGATGATTAGGTGAGTAGGTGGGTAAGTGAAGATGTTGTTGGAGTTTTGATCGAAGATTCTAAGGCTGCCGTCTACTTCTTGCTGGCCTCACAAGTACTATCATCCACCACACTTTACCACAAGCCTACCAATATCACAACCTTCGCTTTACTTATCCCTTATCAAAGCACTCACATCTGCATACGAAGACCGTGTATTTGCAACTCACAAAATGATATCCACGATTCGGTCCATCACCATCATCAATGGACCACAAGGTTTCAACTCTACATATACAAACACACGAATAGCCAATGCGTATTTGCAAAACAGACTGGGTATAGAAATGCTGCATCATAAAAGCTCACCCGTAAAAATACTCCCTAACCCATCCCAATTTTCACCATCTTATCATATATCTTAACCCCTCTCCACCCCCGGCCACTCCCACGCCTGCGTCTTCGGCTCAAGCAGCTGCGGCGTCGCCTTGGGCTTAGTACAAAAGCTCCTCTCCGGCGTCTCCTTGGGCTTTGTGCAAAAACTTCTCCTGCCCTCGCTCGGCAAAGGCGTCGATGCCCGGCTTGCATACCGCGCACGGACGAAATCACGAAATGGAGTTTTTGCCTTGATTTCTTTTTTCGGCTTTGGGGTGGCCTTGACTTCCTTCCCTTCACCTTCCTTCTTCGCCTTGCCTATCTTTTCCTTCGGGGCTGCTTCTGCTCCAGTTTTGAATTGCTCATTATTCGTAAAAGGCTCGTTCCTCCCCATCCAGCTATCGACCTTGGCATCGCTATCGAGTCCGGAGCGTGAGGATCTGGAGCCGCGTTCCACGGCACGGAGGTTTGAGAGGGATGGTGTTCTGAAGGAGGTTATGGAGGATGGTGGGGATTCGCGAGAGCGAGATTCGATGCGAGGTTTCTTGGGGGGATGGGTAGTTATGCCTGAGAAACTGGCGGGTTCTCGAGACTCCAGTCGAGGTTTTTTGGAGGGGTGGGAGATCATGTCGGAGACACTGGCGACTTCTCGCTTTCGAGTACCTGCGATACTCTCTGGGGGCTTTGTAGTCTTTCCTTCTTTACGTGCTACCTGCTCGCTCTCCACTCTCTCCACCCCCTTCACTCGTCTCATATCGTCTCGATTTACCGTTTCTTTGCTCTTTGGCTTTGTGCTAAAGCTATGATTTGGAGAGTCTTTTGCTTGTGGTTTTTTGACCGCCGGAAAGCTAACAGAGGACATGCTCACATCGCTTCTGACGGGCCCATCTTTCGACATCGACATATCCATGAGCGATTGCCGACCACTCCCAGAAGGCAATGGGAGATTCGCCCTAGAACCGCTTTTTGGGGTACTTGTCGCTGGCTTTTCGGGATCCTGGGTCCAAGGTAGAGATCTTCTCGCTTTTCCCGTGGCTTGTACAGAGGCTTCTGGAGTTTCTTGAGCTGAAAGGTGGGTAGATATCTCTGGCCTTTGCGATTGTGGCAGAGCCGCCACGCGAGGCTTGGCAAATAGATTTCTGCAAGTTTGGACTGTATCTGGATCCAGTGATGATATGGCCTCTTGTAGATTGCTACGTGAGACGACCCCGTCTGTGTATAATAGCTTATCCACATGTTCGTTGTAGAAGTCCTTGGCAGTCAATATACTTTTCTTTCCCGAAGCTCGAGTCTCGCGCACATAAGGAATATATTCAGAAGCAAATACTCGAATTAAATCGTCACATATTGGTCCAACTAGTTGCTTCGAATTATCCAACGTTTCGACATATACCACAGCCCTGGTAAAATCATTCTTAGTTCCAACGTACGTAGGGTAGTTGGTCTTGAACCGAGAATAGAAGTCCGGATTGCGTAGACCGCTGTCTTTTTTTGGCTTCGAGTGTGTGACTTTATCTTTTGTACTTGTTGGCGAGGTTAACGCTGGTTGTGGCGCTGCGTTGGAAGGATCCCTAATCTGATGATGTGCACGACCCTCTGGCAAAAATCGCGTTTTTGCTGTGATGGAGTGGGGTGATAACGGTGAAGGTGACCCAAGCGGACTAAAAGCACCCTTCGATCCAGATACAACCGCTTGCTTTGACACTGGCGGCTTGCCTTGACGGAAAGCTTGGGAAGTTTCCGACCTTTGCGCTAAAAGATCTTGCTTAAATTGATGTCTGATCTCCCTGGCCATCTCCTTGGTATCTTTCTTTGCAGATTCCTCCTGTCTGATGGACTCCACTGAAGGCAAATGTCGCTGACGTTTGGCAGGCGATGGCATATCAGCCTCGTAAACTCTTGCCGTAGTGTCTTTTGTTGGTGAAAAGGAAAGGTGAGGTCGGGTTATTTTCGGGTTCGGACTATTATCTTTGTTTCCGGGGGAGTAAGTAACTTCAGGGGAAAGTGCTGGCAACTTCGATGTATGGGGTGAGCCTATAGCCACGTTATGCGGGAGACCCGGAGACCTAGGCTGGTGGTCTTTCTCAGGTGAGCGAGCCACAACTGGAGGTGAACTTCTCGGCACTTCTTCTGGAAATATTGAGCTCCTCGCGTCCTCAAAGTTTTCTTGCTCTTCCTCTTCATCTACTCTTGCATCGTTGTGTGGACTTGCAACAGCGTTCTCATCCTCGAGCTGAAAGTTAGCGGTCCCCTCTCCGAGCAATTGCGATTTCAGCACGGAATCATCAACTGCATCAACTCTGCTGTTTCGTGAGGCCTGACTTACTATGGCTACGTCATCGCAAGTGGCAGGAATGACAGGATCCGAAGATATGTCTCTCTGTCTTCTTTTGAGCTGCTCGGAAGAGTTGATTTTGGAAGAACTATGAGACTCGCTCTGGCTGTTCCCGTAACCAACAACAAATGGTGACTGCTCAACTTGAACCAGTGGTAAAAACCGCGGAGCCGTGGAAGGAACGTTTTGCGATGTTACAGGAACCTGCGTGGCTTTACCGTGGCTAGACACAACTTCATCGCCTTCTTCATGGAGAAACTCAAGTGGAAGGTCATCTTCAAATGGAGAGCTGCTAGGAAAGTTGACAGACTCTCGCAAAATTCGATGTCGTGGAGGGCCGCCATACAGAGGTACTGCAGGAAGCTCTCCTGAACTTTCCATTAACTCTTCTGTGCGTTGAACACGCTCAACACTCGGTGGACCTTCCGAATGCTTGAAAACCGGCTGCGGGATCTTGCCTACAGTAGCAAGTGTATGTACTTTGTGGGCTTCAGGGCTAGGAGACCAATTCGAATCGCCGGCTTCATCCTCAACTTCGATTACGCTGGCTTCTGAGAGTTGTGTACCGGAGGGACCGCTTACGGCCAGTTCAGCAGAAGTTCGGTTTAGAGGCTTCTTGTTAGTAGCCTCAAGAATTTCATCATCTTCTTCACTACTCTCAGAACTGTCGGAACTGTCCTCTGATTGATTGCTTTCTGAATCGGAGTCATGGTCAGAATCTTTTCGCTCAAAGCCATCTGTTGCACCGGGATTTATCGATGTGATAAAATCTTGCATGAGTTTAGGAGGTACGTTGGCAGATGCGCGTCCCGTATTCGTAGATAGTCCAGGACATCCATCCGGTTTATTTAAAAGCTCTTTTTGGTCATTCGATGGCCCCTTCAAAAGCAGAGACTGCTTTTGAAAAAATTCTCTTTTAATTGTTGCCTCATCTGCCAGTTCTGTGATATGAGCACATTTCTTTTCTTGTGCCTCGCTTTGGGGGGCTGGTAGTTTCGGTTGCGCAGTTTCAATGGCAATCTTTGCTGGATCTGCATTTCCTTGGCTGTTCTCCTTTTCGCTGTTATCAGAGGCCCAGCTTGGAGAGTGAGGCACAGCCAGGTTAGCATCGGGTTTGGCCACGGTTATTGGATCCCCATTAACTTTCGAGGACAAAGAGACCTGGCCTTGTTGAGCGTTGGCTCTTGTGTGCAGCTTGGAAGACAATCGTAAAAGGTCTTCGCTTGGCACTTCTGATAGTATTGACGGGCTGCGAGTAGTCCGAGGAACCTTGCTTATGGATGGCTTATACGCGCGATTCTGGTCTTGCCGAGCGTCAGGCTTCTGCGTCGTTTTAGTTAAAGCCATGAGAGTGGCTCGGGTATCAGATTCGATAGCTTGTTTTCCTTGACCAGGACGTGGTTTGTGGCCAGCCAAAAGTTCTACTGGCTTCGTTACTTGACTTGCGTAGGCTTGTGTTGCAAACTCTTCGTCATCACGGGACACTAGTTCTTGAGATCCAAATCGAACGGGGGAGGAATGTTTTGATCTCGACATGGCGTTGGGGTTGGAAAATAAATGCCTCAGTTGGCCCAAGTTTGTCTTGACGATTTTATGGTCAAGAATAGCGGTAGGGTTTCCGTGAATCCGCGTACCCTGAAAATGGACTTTGAAATTCTCCTTGACATCGAAGTGTAGTTGCTCTGCACCTTTGCTCTTGCGGTTGAAAATCTTGACTCTGAATTAGTGTCTCAATCTAGACATCACGCGGAGGATCACTTACTATTCGGTAAGTCTTGAAACTTATAATTGTCCCCCTGGTAGGTTCTCCGGTTGTTGTAAGTGGAATTTTGGCTCGAATACTATTCGTTCCATCAGATAGGTCAACGTTGATTTGCTTGCCGTCATTTGTGTTTGTGTAAAACTATGTAAACTTAGTATGTCTTCAATTCCGGAGCTAGAATTGTGTGTACATTGACGACTTGAACAGCCTTTCCCTTACTCATATCAAGACTTAGACGATCGGCAGACGCGTCGGTAGCACCAAAATTTTCAACAACTCTTACAAGCTCATCCGTCACAGCCGGGCCTATCCAGGGCGCTCGAAGGTATCTCTCGGCCATAATGAGTCGCTAAATGCAAACCCGAAACTCGGCGTATCAACGCGTAACATGAAGGTTCATTGACAAATAATAAGTGACAGGACGCAAGGAAACAGTGCGCATCCTGGAAGGGAGGGCACCGAGGGCAGATTCTGAGAGGAGAAACGAGAAACACCGACACACGGCCAATGATGCAAGAAAGGGAGAATCGCGGGGGTGTTGCGGTAATTCCGTGAGAGAAAGGGAATTACGAAAGAAAATGAAGTCGCGCTGTCACGTTGTCTAAGTCGCGGCGTTCGAGGTCGCGTTTTAGCGAGTGGAGCCGCAAATGTGGAGACATGAGTGGGGTTACAAGCGGCAACGATGTCGGCGTTGTGATCCAAATGCCGACCCACGACGACTGCTGGCCTCCGTGACGCTCCGCTGGCCACTGCCGTGGAGGCCGTCTTCGCTGCGCTCCAGCACATTAATATCCTGGATTTTCGATACTCACTCTTCCAAGGTTGCCAATTTAGCATAGAAAATCTTCACGTGTTTCTCCCTATTTCTCGAGCGCAGCGAGCCACGGGGGTTTGGGGGCTGGACATTTATACAAGTGAACCTGCGACGCCGCTTTAACTTTCTCCTCTGCCCCCTGGTCGATGACATCCTATCGTGCAGTGGGGCTCCAACTTCGACCCGTCGACAGCTGGCTGGCTCTGACCAAACCACCGGGTTCAGACTTGATTTGCAGGTTGATTTGCAGCTCCACGACATCTGCTGTATGACTGCGCCCAACCTCAAGCCTATCCCAAATTCGCGCAGGAGTCTGCTGCTTACATGCCAGAGCACCTTCTCTTTGCCACCGCGACAATCACAATACGCTGTTTGCTCCGCACCGCCGTGGAATGGCTGCCAAACTCCGAGTAACGACTGCACCATAACAGCTTCATCCTGGATTCACCGTTTCAACTACATACCCAACGCGGATCGCTCCATCCCAAGTCACAATACCACTCCTACTCTAGACTTCAGACGACTGCCTATCCTCATACCACCGTACGACAGCACACTCCATGGCACCACTTCGACTATCTCATGTGCTTTCGCCGCTCAAGCATCATAGCCTTGTCTCCAAGTACCTCTGATGGTTAGCTTCTGCTTTTTGCTTTGCCATTCTTTGCCCCCCATAATCGTTATTAATGGTGGCTAAGTTGATGCAGACAACTACAAGATAAACCCGACAGACCCAACGACAGCTTCGATATTTCATGACATGTTCTTCCGCTATCGAAGCCGTAGTTGCGGCAGTCCATTTCCAACCTGATCCTCTACTCTACAAGCACGAACGATCGCGACCCTACCAGCACTTCTGCTCGAGTATATAATCGACCAGGACATTACGAATCTGTGGAATCGGCGCCATGTCTGCCGGCGGTTCGCCAGCACAGTCGTTTGTGCCTCTGGGCCTGCGGTCACGACGTGACTCGTTGGCTTCATTCTCCAGCTCAGCGCCAGTCGACAAGGAGCAACTGGCACAAGCACTGGATAAAATACATAGTACAGCATGTCAGTCAGAGACGCTCACAACATTCAACGAGTTTGCATCCCCGCCACCGCCTTCGACGCATACCGAGAGCAAGGGATTAGCTGGAGATATTATGCAGAATGGATTAAGCGGTTTATACAGCCGATTTCGAGGGGCTGTTGGAGCTGGGAAAGAAAAGGCGAGCTCAGTATCAACGAAAGGGGACCACGATGGAGCCGAAGTGGCCTCGATTAAGAGCCAGGCTAGCGCAACCCCAACCTCGAAGGGATCTATAGCCCCTACGCGGGAAGACAGCGGGCTTACTATATCTCCTGCCCAGTTATCCGCTGCCTCCTCTCAGCTTCAGTCCCCAACGACAGCCTCGTCATTTGCCGGCAACTCTTCAGAAAGTCAGTCGCAAGCCATGAAGTCGTCCAAGACCTCTTTTGGCTCTACACCTGCAACCTCCAAATCCGGCTCTTCAAGTAGGCCTTCTATTGCAAAAGCGACAGTATCAACAGTGGTTGTGCCCACGGTTGCTACTGTGACTGCTTTTAAAGATGGGGACAAGGAGCGAATAAACGCTGACCCTCAAAAGCTGGAAACCAAGCCCAACGCAGGAACGCCAAATGGGTTTGAACAATCTTCTGCCTTTTCATTTAATGATTCTAGGCATAATAGACTTGGGCTAGAAAATGAGACCATACTAGACGAATCAGAAGTCACGGACGACGACCAAACAGACGATGGGAGACCAAGAGGGACTCCGTTGGGCACACAAGATCCTCTAGGCGCGGATGGCATAGCCGAGTCTCGACGAGCGACTAGCATCCCTTCAAAATCGGCTTCGACGGCTCTTTCTTCACTTCAAGCCACGGATTCGTCACGCTCAAATGCACCTTTACGACGTGGGATAACCGATGGATTAAGGCGGCCAGCGGCTATAGAACGTATCACTCAATCACATTTGCCGGGGTACCAGCCTTCAAGGGCGTCCTCAACTGATCGCAGCACGACGGAAACAAATCCTGTGAATACCTCAGCCCACAATAGTGTCCGTCATGGATCATTTTCGATTGATGATAACGCTCGAACTCACTCCGGAAGCTATAGAATTCCAGGAACGACCAGTAATGAAGGAGCCCCAGAAGCTGTCAGTGCCAGGCTTGAACAAATGAGGAAACAAGTGCTGAGCAAGGAGTTTTGGATGGCTGATGAGATTTGTAAAGAGTGTTTTCATTGTGGCGATACCTTTTCCGTTGTTAGACGAAAACACCATTGCCGAACATGCGGGTGTATCTTCGATTCAAAGTGTACTTCAATCATCTCTGGTCAGCGATTTGGCGTCCAGGGCTCCTTGAGAGTGTGTAAAACTTGTCTCGATATTATCAACAGGCGACATGATAGTAGTGGATCGGACGACTCGGCTGACGATTCATCTCTGCCTACTTTCTTCCATTCTCAACAAGCAAAGTTCGATGCTAGTAGCAAGACGGAGACTATTGATAGTAAGGAACCTGCACACGAAGATCGTGGCTCCTCACAGGATCCCAAAGCTAGAGCTACACCTCTTCCAACGCCGATGATGGCGATTCCAGCTACTCGAAGGATTGGTGACTCGGCCAATCGGCGATCGGCTGTCCTGGAAATTGATTCTCCTCATTTAGCTAGGCCTGGATCATCGAAATCCTTGAAGACTCTTTCAGCAGGAGGCCGTCCACCATCTTCTGGACACAAGAGACACCAGTCTAAACATAATTTCCTTGGTCGCTTCAAGGCTACAGTAGAAGAACGTGCTCCATTTCATCGAGGCGCCGTCGAGGAATTTGGCAAGACCTCGCGCCTGCCTGCCTTTCATGACGATAACATTATCGATCCGGATTTAGCTCCGTACATGTCTGATGAAGAATCGAGCGCTGATGAGCAGATGAGCATTTTCGCTACAATGAACAGTGGAGCCATGGCGAGTCCAAGTTTTGAAAATGATCGTTCAGGGTTCGGCTCTTTAATGAGTGCAAGCAAAAGACATAGAGCACGGACAACAGAGAAGAGTGTCAGTGGCATCAGCTTCACCAGCCGAGGCTTAGAAGACAATAATGGGAGCACCCCTTTAGGTGGCTATTCTCGACCAAGCAGACGACGTAACCTCAGCGCTGCAAGCAATCATATCCACCACAGTCGTGCCTCTCCGAGGGCGCTCATTACAGGATTCAGCAACCTAGACGAGGAAGTCATGGGTATGGAAAACTCATCTTCTGTTTCAACCCTTATGCCAGCTCGGGTCACCCGGAGTGCTTCTATGAGAGATGCCAAAGCACCTGCCATTGAATTGAACGATGCAAGCTTGCACCACGTACGGCGATTACTGCATCAGCTTCTGCAGGACTCTAATATACCAAATATTCCTTCTTGGGAGAAAGCTTTGATACCAATACTTTTGCAGTGTACCGATGATGTAAATCCCAACGTCAGGCAAGATGAAGACATGGATATTCGACATTTTGTTAAAGTGAAAAAGATTGCAGGTGGGAAACCAGGCGATACCACGTATGTCTCTGGCGTCGTGTTTACAAAGAACCTTGCTCTTAAAAGTATGCCTCGGACGATTTCTAACCCGCGAATCGTTATCGTTTCATTTCCAATCGAGTATCAAAGGCACCAGCAACATTTTATGAGCCTTGAGCCGGTAATAGCTCAAGAGAAGGAATTTCTGAGAAATATGGTCAACCGGATTGCTTCTTTACGCCCTCAACTGCTGCTGGTGCAGAAACAAGTTTCTGGTTTAGCACTTCAATATCTTGCCGAAGCGAATATAGCCGTTGCTTATAATGTCAAGCAGTCGGTGATCGAAGCCGTTTCACGCTGTGCTCAAACCGAAGTCATCAGCTCCATCGATATGGTTGCCTTGAGACCAGTCCACATCGGAAAATGCTCGGGTTTTGATGTCAAAACTTATGTTCACAAAGATATTCCTGGCAGAAAGAAGACGTACATATACCTTTCCGGGTGTCCTAAAGATCTCGGGTGTACCATTGCTTTGCGTGGAGCAAACCTCAGCGTTCTTACGAGAATGAAACAAATCACAGAGTTTATGGTTTACGTTGTTTACAATCTTAAACTCGAGACCTGTCTGATGCGCGATGAGTTTGTCCTTATCCCATCTGTTGCGGAAAACAGCGGAAGTCTCTCGCCAACCCTACATCACACATCTCGGGGAGTGCATACTGCTAGCGGTAGTACTGAGCCTCCGGCTGATACCTTGAAAGCTGCAAGTGACAAGTTGCAAGCCGTAGCCGACGCTGGCAACAATGCAGCTATTGATGGTAATAATAGCGAAGGACTCAACAGCCAAACCCGTTCAACCCAACAGTCAAGCATCGAAACCAGCAATGAAGATATTTCTCAATCGACACAGAGCGAAAAGTCATCAGAGAGGCCTGTGCCCACAACAAAGTTCGTTTCCGCTCATGAATCTCACGCCCACGGCTCCAATGAAGAGCAACTTCCAGAGGACATCCCAATGCCCACCTTTTATAGCGACATGGTAGCGCAACACCAAACCAAGATTTTGTCTATTTCGCCTTTTGTGAAATTTGTTCAGCCATACCTGCTGATGAGATCGCGAGAGCAGGAAAGGCGATTAGCATATCTGAAGAAGTTGCGGGACAAGGATACTTTTGAGGAGCAGACAGAGAATGAGAAAGCCAAACCTCAGAAATTTCAGCTCATCAAACCCGAAATGGTTCATGAAACGGTTAAAAGAGCGCCTCGGCAGATAATGGAAGTTCTCCATGCTGTTCACGATGCCGAATATGACAAGGCACTTCACAACTATCAGACACAAAAACGGCAATGGGAGAATTATATTCAAGGAAATATCAACTTGTTCGAACCACATGCACATCAAAACATTACAGTCTTACATACCTTGGTCTGCACCGACACGACTGTTCCGTGTGCTGGACCCGAACTACTGTCTTTGGCCTTTTATAAGGAATTCGGCCTTCCACGGCCAGAATTTGATCCTGATTGTACACTCGGCAGTTATGTCGAAGACCTGTGCAGGAGTATCGGCACTGTCTGTACGGCTAATGGCTGTGATCGTAAGATGTCTGAGCATCACAGAACGTATGTGCATGGGGAGGCACGCATAACGGTCTTTGTGGAGAAGTCTCCGTGTAAGATCAAAGGACTCCACGACTCCATTTTGATGTGGAGTTATTGCAAGTTGTGCCAAAAAGAGACACAAGTCATGCCAATGTCTGAGAGTACTTGGAAGTACTCGTTGGGGAAATATCTAGAGTTATCTTTCTGGAGTAGCGAGCTACGTCTAAGAGCCGGATTTTGTCCTCACGACATCCACAGAGACCATTTACGCTACTTTGGTTATCGAAATGTGGCCGTTCGTATACATTATGATCCAATCGATGTCCTGGAAATTGTTGTCCCGCGCACAAGAATCACTTGGAAAGTAGAGAAAGACTTGAGCTTGAAGAATGACTTGTTCACCAAGGCGGAAGAGAGATGGAATCGTTTTATGGCATCTGTCAACTCTAGAATCAAGAGCATCAACATCGAGAGTGTTTCTTCCGAAAACCTAGAAGCATGCAAAGCCGAGGTTGAGACTCTTTCGAAGCGGGCCCAAGAGGAGCATGCAGCGCTAATCAGAAAGCTTCGAGAGCAGTACATGACTTCCAAGTACTATGAAGTCATCCCGCTAAATAGAGCAATCAGAGCCATGCAAGAAAGGGTGGCAGAATGGGACAATGCATTTGCAGATTTCGATTCCAATTTCTTTCCCTCGGAGAAAGATATCAGACGATTGGCTGCCCTGCAACTCAAAAAGATGTTTATCGACCGCGATGAATCCACTACGTCAGTAGTAACCCCTGGCGTCAACGATACTGCTTCTGATGTAGATGAAAAATCTCCATCAGGTTCCGTCGAACTTGTACGCCAGCCTTCCAATGTCTCTGCCGAGGAAGTGCATGATGCCCTTTCATCTGTTGTCGAGGGAGAAAAGTCAGCGCCAGCAGCAGCAACAGCGGACACTGTCCCCCCAGACACCCCGCTCACACCGGAATTCCAGACGGCCGATTCTAGCAATACACAAACCTTAGTCCTAGACGATGAAGTTGTGCATCCTGAAACCGAACCTATAAAGCCCGATGACGATCAGGCTGAACAGGAGCCTTCTACCTCTGCCTCAACGGGAATATCCACACCTAATACCCCCGGGGAATCCGAGAAAAGTTCAACACGGCAATCATCCACTATCTCTGCTGAGTCTACCTTGACCGAAAAGGTAGAGCATCTTCGAAGATCGGTTAATTCTTCTGGAAATCAAACAGAATCTTCCGGCATACCGCGACCTGCGGATCGGTTGGTACCTAAGCGGGGTGCTACTTCTCCGCCCTTAAATCGCACTCGTTCTCAACCAGTTGTTCCAGCCCGTCGAACCAATATACCAAGTAAATCATTGAGGCAAGGGGATAGTAAAAATACGGATGACATCGCTTCAATGGCCATAGAAGGCTTGAAGCCTGCAGCAACTGAGCCCATTAAACCAAGCGACAAGAAGCTATCAGAGCGGCTTGGTATTGGAACTATGAAATCACATCGAAAAGGTCATTCACTGATCCCGAGATCAGTTCATGGGAAACGCAAATCTGATTCGAAAGTGTCTACTCTCGCCAAGCATTTCGAGCAGCTGAGCCGCGAATTTGAAAGAGAGCGACAACGGGATAGGAAGCAACGTGCGGCGAAAGTTTCACAGTCACGGGCCTTTCCAAAAGCATCGTCGAAGCCCATTGTCGAGGTTTACAAAGATGTGAAAGAAGCAGTTGAGCGAGGCCCAAGTGAAGAAGACTTGGCAGCACCGCAGCCTACACAACCCGAGGCTGAAGATACCAGTTCTGTTGTGGGAGGCCTTGCTAAGCTGAATACCGAGCCTGCAGACGTTGAGACGGCACCACAATCTCCTACAGGTACTGCCGCAACTGCTGATGAGACTGCCACTGAGGATGACAATCACCAAACAATCAGCCATCCTGGATCCGACGATGAAGGTAACGTTAGCGATGCAGATCATTCTTTATTAGACGATATTATCCCTGGCGCATCTGAGCTAGCTGAGTCTTTATCGAAACCCAATGTCGATATTGGGTTGGAAATTCCAAAGCACGAAAAAACGAGTTTGATGAAAATGTTGACCAACTTTTGGGCGGAGCGATCTGCGAGTGGCTGGACACCTCTCGACTATCCCACCAATGCTGGTGATCACATATTCGCGGATGAAGATGTTATCATAAGAGAGGACGAACCAAGCTCATTGATCGCCTTTACCCTTCAATCGCAATCCTATAAATCCAAGCTAGAGGAGATACGGGCGCATGGTGAGGCCAGCAAAAACGAACAATGTCGTGCAGCTTCCGATTCCGGTATCCCTGACATGTGCGAAGATGGAGTTGATCAAGCAGAAGTTGAGACGTCTTTGCTTCGTTCGACAGGTACACATCTGGCATGCTCCTTCTCTGACGGTTCTGCAAGGATGCAATGCAAAATTTTCTACGCCGAACAATTTGATGCTGTTAGGAGGAAATGCGGTGTTGCTGATCGAATTGTCGAATCCCTGTCAAGGTGCCTCAAGTGGGATTCAAAGGGCGGCAAGACAAAGTCTGTCTTCTTGAAGACTTTGGATGATAGACTGGTGGTCAAATCACTTTCTCCAATCGAGACGCAAGCCTTTCTCAAATTTGCACCTGCTTATTTTGGAATCATGGCAGAAGCTCTGTTTCATGATCTTCCAACCGTTATTGCAAAGATGCTTGGGTTTTATCAAATCGTCATCAAGAATCCTGTGACCGGAACAGAGATTAAGTGGGATGTTTTGGTCATGGAAAATCTATTTTATGATCGATCCTTGACTCGAATTTTCGACCTCAAAGGTTCTATGAGAAATCGAAAAATACAATCTACTGGAGAACAGAATGAAGTTCTTTTGGATGAAAACATGGTGGAATTTATTTACGAATCGCCATTATTTGCACGCGAGGTAAGGGAGGGTTGATCATATGGAAATCAAAGCTGACTTGGTTTTAGCATTCCAAAAAGCTGTTAAAGGCGGCTATTTTCAATGACACGCTGTTCTTGCAAAGAAACGACGTGATGGACTATTCTTTGATGGTAGCCGTCGACGAAGCTCGCAAAGAATTGGTGGTTGGCATCATCGACGTTGTCCGCACATATACATGGGTAAGTCTCCTTGAAGTTATTCCAAATATTCGCTAATATCAAAGCAGGA
Source organism: Hymenotorrendiella dingleyae (assembly GCA_003988905.1). NCBI lineage: Eukaryota > Fungi > Ascomycota > Leotiomycetes > Helotiales > Helotiaceae > Hymenotorrendiella > Hymenotorrendiella dingleyae. The sequence continues at coordinate 39,918 of QYAP01000191.1, forward strand.
CAAGAAGCTTGAATCGTGGATCAAAGACCGTGGTTTTGCTGGTGGTGGTCGCAACCGGCCGACTGTGACATCACCCAAGGTACGAAGAATGCCCTTTGAGTTTTAAATCTCTTGCTAATTATTGAATAGGAATACAAAAGTCGTTTCCGCGAGGCAATGGACCGATATATCCTTTATGGTAATTTCATCTTACATCTGTACCACCTGCTTATTACTGACGTTGCTCCTTCTCTAGCTCCCAATTCTTGGCATCAATGGCAACAACAGGAGGCAAAACCTCCACCGAAAGCAATCGAGGGAGCTGAATAGAAGCTATCTATTGATTACTTTACTTTGTAATAACGATCACGGGGGTAAACCCCTGTATAATTCGCTACGGGCGTCGGAATTTCATGGCACTATGACCATAGACAGTAAAAAGAGGCAGGAGTATTTATATCATGATGCATTGTGGGCGTTTTATTTAAGCTTGGTGTGGGTTGATGGATTTTTCGAAGCCGAGGCAGAAAGAAGTAGATTTGAATATGGTCACAATGACACGCATCTTCTCTCGACTTTGGTTTTTATATTGGTGGTTTCGTGCCGTGTTTGTTTTGTGGTGAGAGTAGGTACCTACTTTGTGATGAGTTATGATCGGTGAGCCAGATAATATCTAGGCCTCAGCAAAACACGGCGACTCTCTTCCAGCTCCAGTACACTTCCTGTTGCCTAGCTGACACGAGGACTTGACGTTACGAGCCCGCCAATCACCTTAAACGAGTAATGGCATGGAACTCTTTCACCGGTGACTTGGATTCCCCCATTGAGGGGTCCAAATCGCTGGGAAGTAAGCTGCTTGGTGTTCAGCGGCACGGGGTACAGTATCGGTAAATAACAGAGTCATCCTCCTCGTGTATGCAACACCTGTACTACGGTGCGATTCGACTCATATACACAATGTTTTGAAAGGGCTGGAGGGTTGCATTGATGGCTTGATGTTATTGAGATTCTGCTTGGCGTTGGGTAATGGAAAGCTGGATTGGGGGTTTGTAAGTTGGAATACGAGGATGGGGAAATATATAAAATCAACACTTGGTTCTCCTTGAACCTCAACCACCAACCTCTTCACCCCTCGCTTTATCCCATCCCATCCCAATCGGCGCGACAAAATGCACCCCTTTGCCAATCCCCTCCTCTTTATCCTCCTCGCTTTGGCCTCCGCGTGGGAGTGCTACGATCGCCAACCCGATGATTATGCCGCTTGCTGTAAGAGTTTTTGCACGCAGACGGATGTGCATAATGTGACGACGGAGGTCGGGCATGATTGTATGTTTTACTTTCCTTTTTTCCCCCTCATATCTTAAATTTTTATGTTTTAGGGGGGATGGGGATGGTACTGATGGCATTGTAGGTGTTTCTGCGCCGTATACTGAGGAAGCGGCTAGTCCTGTGTACTATTGTCCGTTGGGGAATTCGACGAGTGGGGCGTTTCCGTTGGGGGAGGCGGCTTGTTGTTCGGTGAGTTTGTTTTCCTTGAGGGGGAGGGGGAGGGGGGGATGTGTGCTAATTGTGGTTTTTGGGGGTGTAGCAGGATAATGCGCAGGGGTGTGTTGCGTATTGATGATGAGGAGGGAGGGGGAAGGGGGAAGGGGGAAGGGAAGGGGAGGATTTAAAAGGAGAGGGGGGGTTGTTAGTAGGTTTATGGGAGAAGGGGTTTCGATGGGAAATTGATATTGTTCTGTTACCGATATAAGTGGGAGAAGATTCAAAAGGGGAGCGATGGAGGGTTTTGGGGATGTTGGTATGGGCATGGATGGGTATGACGTTCTCTGATTTGTTTGAGCTTCGTGTTTCGGGGATCAAATGAAAATTAGCCATTCGTGTTTTCAAAGTGAGGTTCCCCTAACCGCGTTATCCTGTTTTTGGTAGTGACTTCAGAATTCAATGACACCTCTTCACTAGACTTGACACTTGAAGAGTTCCTTAACTTACATCCATCGAACTCCTCCAAAGAGTAACAATTAACTCGAATATTACTCCATAGTTCACCTTGAAAATACTTTTTCTTAGCTCTCGCTCTCTTTCTATTCTTACACTCAACACACCGAAATCCGAGTCTTACAAGACATTTTTTGTTATATTTTCAGGACAACAACTAGATTTCCCAAAGCTGTAATGTCTCGCTGCTAAAGTTTCGATAATTCCGCTTTCCTCGGCCCCACGAAACCGAATAGATAGGCGGCAACTTTTCGCATCTGGATTTCTTCTGAGCCTTCGGTTATGCGGTAGCGGCCTGTGGTTGTGAGGATTTTGTATTTTGATAGGGGGAGGGGACTTACGGTGGTGGCGGTAGATGTGTTCGAATCTGACGATGGGTTTTTTTTAGTTGGGATGTGGAGGGAAGGGGGAAGGGGGGGACTTACTGTTTGTGTCTGGAGTAGCCAATTCCACCTAACGGATAAAAGGGTTAGTAAAGACGGGTGGGAGAGATGTAGGTGGATTTACTTGCCATGGATTTGAATAGCGCGGTCTGCAGCTTGTGTGCATAATCTATTACCCCAATACTTTCCCCCCAATTAGTCTCTCCCCTCTCACCTCACAAAGAAAATCGACTCACGTTACACATCGACACCTTATCCCCCAGCCCCCCCTCAATCTCCCTCTGACTCAACCCATCCATCTCACACGCCGTCTTCAGCACCAACAACCTCAACATCTCCACCTGCGTCTGCAACTCCACCACCGGCGTCGTAACATCCTGATTCTCCGCCAGCGCTCTCCCAAACGGTTTCCGCTTTCTCGCATATTTAATACTTTCCTCAATACAATACTCCGCTGCACCAAGCGAACTAGCCGCTTGTCGCAAGCGGTTTTCATGTACGAAAGTTTGTGCGATGGGGAGACCCTGGCCGAGGGTTCCGAGGATGGAGGAAAGGGGGATGAAGATGTTGGAGAGAAGGAGGGTGGCGTGGTCCGTGGGCATGTTGAAGGTCCATTCGTAGGATTCGATTCTGAGGCCGGGCGTGTCTTGGGGCACGAAGAAGGCGGTTATTCCTAGGGCATCGCCGTCTTTTCCGGAGGTTCGGGCGAAGATGAGGTGGTGGGTGGCTTTGTGGGTTCCGCTGATCCACATTTTGGAGCCGTTGATTGTATATCCCTTGATTCCGTTTTTGGTTGTAGGTTTGGCGTTTGTAGACACTAGGAGCATTTGTTAAATGGTGTTCTTGATAAATTTGTAAGGCTTTGAGAAGTTAACTTACTATGGGTAGCATCAGATCCATGTCCCGGCTCCGTAAGCCCAAAAGTAAACCCCCTCGTCCCATTCAACCTCCCCTTAATAAATTCCTCTTTTTGCTCTACATTTCAATCAGTCCATCTCATCTCACCAAAACACCCTATCCATCTCATTTCGCGCGTAAAACTCACCCTCAGTACCAAACTCCCTCACCATAAGCACATCGGGAAAATTCCCCACCACCGAATGCTCATTCTGCAAATCATTAAACAGCCCCAATCCTTTCTTCGCTAGATGCATACGGATTACTGCCATCCATAGATTACCCCCGTTCTGCCCGCCGTATTCTTGGGGTAGGCAGAAGCGGTAGAATCCTGCTGAGTCGGCGAGGTGGCGGGCTTGTGAGAGGAGAGCTTCCCAGTCTTCGCGGGGGAGACCTGCGGTTTGTTAGAATTCGATGGTCTTTAGAATTGAAGTTCTGGATGCTGATTTTGGTTTGGGAAAGGGGAAGGGGAGGGGGAATGGACCATTATTTTCCCAATCCGTACGAGCATATTCACGTCGATGATCGAAGAATCGCTCGTTATCGTTGGAGGCTTGCAAGGGTGCTATTTTAGTAGCGATGAAGTTGTCGAGTCGAGCGAGGTAGGCGATGAGGTCAGGGGGGAGTTTGAAGGACATGGTCCCGTGTGATGGATTTGGTGCCATTGTGGTGAATTGGAATTTTGGAATATCACAATATATTTGGATTGTATTCAAAGGTTACAAATTTGATAAGTAAGTGTTGATTGAGGGTTTTGTTGTGGAGCTTGTGGTATAAATAAAGGGGGGCAGGGGAGGATAATGCGGGGTATGGGGTATCATAAGAAGCCGAGGGATATCTTGATGTGGTAGGGAATTGCACTCGTTACAACTTGCAAAAGCTGGTCTAGAAATGAGTCTCCAGCACACTGCTAATTCCATGGCTTAGCTGTATTAAAACCCAATGATAATTTTAACATAAAGAACATTTGAGATGTCCTCTCTTGTTCAGTAACCATCGGCCCTTTAACCCCCTAAACGCCGATCCACACCGGGATAGCCTCGGCCTATTTCTTCCGTGCCTCTTAAACACCAACAACACCTGTGTCGTCACAAATCACAAGGACCTATGGTGTAGTGGCTATCACATCACTTTTACAATGATCTATGTCATGATCAGTGAGGGTCCCAAGTTCAATCCTTGGTGGGTTCAAATCCTTGTTTTTTTGCATTTTTTGTTCTTCAATTTGATTAAATTCGAATGTGGTTTATCGCAAGCGTTTGCCTTTCATCCCACTTTGTTTTTATCTCTAAGCATGTTTGTGGTTTGGTTTGTCTTCTTTTGGTAGTCTCGTGCACAATTAAGCGACCTCCCTATCTCCCAATGACTCCCATTTTTTCATGGCTTTTCTCAATACCGGCAACCTCACATTCGCAAGCCATGGCAAGGCCCAGCAGTCAGACAACAGGCGAAAGAACTTCAAACAAGCTTAAAAATCAAACCACCATGGCTAATGAAGCTTGGCGGGGTAGATCAAACACAGCACAACACAGCTCACACGAACAGCGATGAGATGAGAAGTGGATGAGGAAATTAATTTGTTTGAAGTTTTATCAAACGTATGATTATATCCTCTTGGTAAGACGCTGTGAGTTATCTGAATCTCACCCACAGTCTACCTGTATCCCCTATCCATACACAAACTCCCGTACCCATCTGAATCACATTATCCTCCCCTTCCATCATCCCTTAAAAGCCCAAAGCAGCGTTCCACGCATCAGCAGTAGTAGCATCCTTCGTTCCCAGGGCCGAAATCTGCGCCTGAGCAGCCTCACAGGAAGCGACGGCAGCATCATCAGCGCCACAGACGTTGGTCAGTTGATCGCAGATACGGTTGGTGATGATGTTGGGGTTCAGCGCGTCTTGTTGGCCTTGAGCGACGACGGGATCGGTGGGGAGGAAGGTTCCTTCGTCGGCTTTGCGGCCGGTACGGCCGAGTTGGAAGTCCATGGTTGGTGTGCAGGTTCCGAAATCACCGGCTTGATGGGTGTTAGTTTATGGGTTCTGGAATGGAAAGGAAAGGGGGGACTTACCGGCTGCGGCGTTTGCGCCTCCTGCGGGTGCTGTTGCGTTTGCGTTTGCATTTCCATTTGCATTTGCGTTTCCATTTACGTTTCCATTTGCATTTGCATTTGCGTTTGCATTTGCGTTTGCATTTGCGTTTCCGTTTGCAGCAGGAGCTGGAGTGGCGGATGGAGAGGCGACAGTTTGGAGAGTCGTTGGGGTTACTGGGGAGGCGGCTCCATTTGCGGCTCCTTTCGCGGCTCCTTTCGCAGCTCCTTTTGCAGCTCCATTTGCAGCTGCTGGTGAAGCTACAGCTCCGGCAGGCGAGGCTCCTGCTGCTCCAGAGGCATCCTTTGTATCAAAGTTGGTGAAGCCGCTCTCAGCAGTGATATCGGCAACCGACTTTCCAACTGCGTCAAGAGGAGTGGTGAGAGATGCGGCAGAAGCAGCATTCTGAGCATCAGCTCCCGTCACAGCTGGGTCAACGAGAGCAATGATACCTCGAAGAGCCTCGGTGGTAGGAAGTGTTGGATCGCTACAGAAAGTTGGCTTGTCCGTGGCGGATGGGTTGAAGTTCTGCTCAGCCGCTACGAGACCCTTTGCAGCTTCAAGACCACCATCACCGAGCGTGGCAACGATTTCATCGGCTTTCGCAAGCTAGTTTGGACGTTAGCTCTATTCAAATGATTCTCTCTTCAAAGACGTACCTTTTCGCAAGGATTGGCAGCACCCAAGAGTGTAGAGATGGAATTTCCACCAAGAGTAGCTGCGTCTCCAGGTTCTCCACCGGTAGATGCGGTGATGGCTGCAATGGGGACATTCTCCTGTCCGAATCTGGCTTCTGTCATGGCCACAAGGACCGAAATGAGAATTGCCTTGGTATACATTTTTGAAATAAGTATGCGTAAAGCTCGTAAATTCGTGTCGTTAAAAATGAGTTTTCAGAAAATAAAGAATGGACCAGCCAAAGAAGCTATAGAAGGAATGTGATTAGAAAGAAAGAAAGTGTGCTGAGGTAGAAGATTGGTGAGTGAAAGAATTGAGAGAATGCAATGAGGATATATAGGAACTTAGGAAGTGAAGCAAACGATCTTGGCTGAGTTCCATCCCAAACCCCCTGCTTGACCTGTCACTGTTGGAGCTTTCACCCTCTCTTGGCAGAGGGTGAAGTTGCTTGGCATCCCTTGTTGTCCCATCGTTCGTTGGGATCTTTACTTCGGACGAGATCCACAGAACGATATGCACAGAGAGCATATGTAGTAGTGATGAAAGCTGTTGCGCTGGGGTATAGTTGGGATGACCTTGAAGTGGTGATAGAGCTCAAATGGGTTGATGGAATCAGAGATGCTCGTTTGCGCGGTCTTTGGCAAAGATTTATCTTATGTCTATACTACCGAGTCAATTTCCGTATTTGAAATTCTTTGAAATCTCATTGAAAACAGATTCTCACTTGAGATGGTATGTTGGTGTGATACATAGAAGAAGTTCTATTTTCGGTTCTTGGCTCGAAGTTGTCGTCGATGAGATCCGAACAAACGCTTTCAACGGTTCAACACTCGAAAAAGAACCAAGTCTGCCCAGAAACGGATTGTTAGGGTAAGGAACCCCCATTTTGATCCTCAAAGTCGAATGCAGTGGTTCCCAGCCTGAAATGAGATGAGATGGTGATAGTCTCATGTTGGAAACCCCGGAGTCGTATAGGTCCATTTTCGGCTTGAAAGTTTTAAGCTTATTGACCGCACCGAGTAACCTCCGAGGAGAGTAAGGCTGAACTTCTGGCCAACATCTACTATTCCAAGCATACGCCTAGCCGGGACAGATGTTGTTGATACGAAAGAGGCGGTTCATGCCGAGCAAGCGATATCATTTCTCCCCTTTTCCCCGATTTGCTCCACTGAGATCGGAGGATGCAATCGGACGCGGTGCGTGCTGCCCGGCTCCCGGTTAGGTAGAAGCTTTGCTGGAGTCCGTGCTGGCGGTCGCGATGCTTGAGTGAAAAACTCGACCGTAAAGACGGTAAAGTATTGCGCAAAATTATATCGGCATTCTTTTTGATCAAAAACAACTCGCAAAGCGCGTCAACGATCGAAAGCAAAACTTCAACACATCGGAATGGCGTTCACCCAGTGTCCAGGTTGTCAGTATGCAGAGTGGATGGCTTGGGTGATGTTGAGACGATGCTCTGACTTCTCCAGACAGGCGAGGTTTGATGCGCAATCACGCACCAGCCACCAAACCAAACCAACCCGATAATCGGCAGATCAGTGGGGACGACTGACGATATGCCATGCTGTTTTCCGATTGAGAAGAATAGGTAATTGCTCAGTGTCCGGTACGTGCCATGGTTGTCGTCGCTCAGATTCCCATGGGGAAGTCGCGATCAGCTTCCATGATTTTTTTGGGGATTATTATTACCAATTCTATAGTGTAGAGGATGCTATACCAGGAAGGCCAAGCATAGACTTTTTTTTTCCATCTATTGTGTTTTTGAGATTCCTACGTCATGGGTTATCTGGGCTTTTGAGGATCTAACGATTCGCGAGGAGAGTAACGTCGCATAGGTTGGTTGGCGCGGGGTTTCTTGGAAATCTCCAAGTCTTTCTCCAGGAGCGTCGCATAGGTTGGTTGGCGCGGAGTTTCTTGGAAATCTCCAAGTCTTTCTCGATCCAGGAGTGTAAATCTATCTATAGAGGTACGATATTTGAAAGGGGTTTCTTTCTGCCTCGAGTGAGGTCTTCTGCAGTTTCTGTCTTTGGATTTCTACACGGCGTAGGTTGCTCGAAGATTCAAGCTAGTCAATGCTTTGAGATTCTCGGATACTAGGATCTCTTGAAGGATTTCTATCTTAACTCGCTTCAATGAAGTCCTACTGGTAGAAAACGGCGCAAACTTCTGGTGGACTTCATTGTTGAAAGGCCCAAGGCTTTCATGTTTGTCTGATGCAATTAGCTAGTCACAATGATATCTCCATGAGTTTGACTCTGCAGGGTGTTGTTCATAGTTAGACGGGATTATGTTGAGGTCAGACCGGGCTGCCGCTAATAGTCTTCTTTAATTCAGTCACTGCGACTTTACGCTTCTCTTCAATCGCGTATGAGCACTTCCTATCTCCTCGTTGTTTGAGTAAAATGCTTGATGGGGTATCATTCTCATTTCGCCACTTCAATAGCTAGGCCTCATCACCGCCGTCTTCCTTCCATTACCTTCTTTCGCCAAAACTCCAACCCAAAATCCCAACCTCAATGCTCCATCTCAAACCCTCCTAAACCCCCCTTCTAATCAACCCATCGATTTCCGCAATCAATCTAACCGACTGCTCCATGCTCGGACTCTTATTCGGCACCATCCCAATCCACGAAGTGATCAAGCGCTGCAGATGTTCGCCAAAACCAGAGATGTTGTGTTGGGCGAGTAGTGCTTGACGCAGAGCGGGGTTCTGGAGGGAGGCGAGGAGGATGAACATGGTGCTTGTCATGGAGAGGGAACAGATCCAGGGGTCTATCATTACTGTCTTTTTTGGAGGAAAATGTTAGGATTCGGTTGTTGGTTGGGGAAAAAGGGGGATGATTACCTGTCCGAAGCTTCGCAAATATTCGATATGACAACAACTCGCCTCCAAACATCGAACCGCCATCTCGATCATCTCCACATTACTAGAGGAGCTAGCGCCCATCCCAAGTTCATCACCTACACCCAACACCATCTCCACATACGGCCGATAAATCACACTCTTACAAGCCAAATATCTCTGTCTCAAAAAAGCCGCATGTTCATTCAGACTCTCCCCCGCACCTCGTTCCCCGTCTTCGAATTGCAGAAATTCGGGTAAGGCGGAGCGCCAGAGGGCTAGTTGGTGATCTAGCTCGGCGATCATGCCGCGCAGGGAATCGCTTATGTGGGGAGTGGCGGGATTCTGGGATGGGGCTGTGGGAGTGGAATTTGGGGCGTAGAGAAGGTGGTGGACCCGGTTTAGGAGTCGGCGGATGGAGATGCAGGAGAGGAAGTAGAGGGCTGAGGATTCGGTTTCCGTGGCGGATTGGTGGGTTTGGAGGGGTCCCGGGAGGGGTGTTTGGCTTTCGACTTGGGAGAGGTTAGTACTATTTTATATGAAGTTTCGGAGGATCCGAGATGTTGTTTGCGAGTTGTACCGCCACCGGTCGTTATAATAGTAACTTGAATCCCCGCATCCACAGCGAAGATTATTTTGAGGAAGTGAGGCTTGGTCTTACCTTCGGCTACACCACTTTGTGGAAGATGAGAAAGCTCGGAAATTAGGTCACTGAGTAATTGTTAGTGTTGCCAATATTAGAATTGCTCCCAGTGTAGTGGCTGGGGCCTTTCTCACCTCTCAATTATGTAACAAGACCAGAATATTCGATGTACACATTCCTCGTCCTCAAAAGTACCGGAACCTGTTCCGTATGCAATAAGAGATCGAGATTTTGAAGCCGCCATATTAAGATGGCCCCAAGTTTGTAATGGTCGTTGAAGGAATGAACAAAATAGACTGAAGTCAAATTAGCCGCTCGAAATTTCTTCTTTTGGAGCTTAAAGGACTTACGAAGCGAGGAAAACACATTGCGCTGAGATGGTGCTCACTTCCATATATGCCACAGCTAATAACTTTGACGCTTCGTCGAAACATACGTTCGCCATGGTACTTAACTCGTTTTGCTGTTGCCTCTCATCGAACCTTCTATACTCATCACCCTCCCCTCCAACGGACTTCACCAATTCACTTGCCGCCCCCAACGCCAACACCAATAACGCACAACAATCCTCCGTAGAATTTCCAGAAAATCCTCCTTGAATTCGATCAAACAGGATATCCAAGGTAGCTTTGCTAATCACGGGATACCAAAAGTTCACGCTAGCCTGGAAGGAGGCGAGTAATCGATTAGTCTCTTCGGGTGTAAAGACAGGAGATCGTGTGAAGCGGTTTAGTAGTGGTAAGGGCGGACGCTGAGATTCCAGGAGGAATATGGGTTGGAATTGAGCGATGAGTATGGGGAACGGTGTTGCTAGGTGTGAGGAAAGGAGGTCTTCTGTTGCGGATACATGAGAGGGAAGGCTTGCGTTGGCGACGCGGTCAAAATCCTGATCTGAGGATGTGGTTGCAGAAAGAAGCCGTGGTGAGAAAGAGCCGGTGTCACTTAACGCCACTTGGGGACTTCGCTGTTGGATAGTATCAGCTCGAACTTGTGGTTCCGGAGTTTAACATCCACTTACTAAGTTTTCATGAATGGAGTTTAGAAGTGCATCCATTCGAAGGACCGTTTCTAGAATCTTGTCACTTTTGCCTTGGCTTGGATTTTGGCCACTAAAGTAGAACGAGATTAGTTGAATAGTCTTATAGATTGTCATATTTTACTCACGCCAGTTGGTTTTGACGGCCATAAAGACAATCGACATCATTTTCGGTACACCACGCACAAGGTTGATGGCCATCGCATCTACATAAACCAGATCAATCAGTTCTTTTTTTCATACAAAATCCTTCACTGGACATCTATATCCAATTACACATACCTGGATTTTCGCATTCGACAGGCATCGCAAGCATGTGCAGTCCTCTTCCTCGCACGTGCTCGAAACGATGTAGTAACCGCCGACACGGTATTACTCGACTCGGAATCCCTTCGATCCATTGAATGCAGCGCTACCAGGTTGCTCAACAACCCATCCAAAATCGGAAAGTGAGTGGTAAAGAGATCAGAATCCGTTAGCAGAACTTCAAGATTCTGTTCATGTCCGATTGTAGTGTTGACAGTCTGCCTCGTGTTGTGATGTGGTGGCTCGGCACAGTCGCGGGGAAGTGGGGTCGGTTGGGGTGTTTTTGAGGGGAAGTGACTGCGGTTTGACAGGGGTCCTTGAGTACCGAGATTGCCCTATACGAGTATTGCGGCTGATATTTGGACAATATCTGGAAATTCAGGCCTACCTGACGAAAATTTTTTGAATATATATCTTCAACTCTGGTATCGGATCCGTTATGAAGACCCTTTCTTGAGCCATCAAGATTTTTCCGTCTCGTCTTTCCTAAATCCGTTCATCTTTTGGCTTGCGAGATGATGATTTCCTCAAATCTCTGGTAATCCAAAGTCTGTTCTCAAAATCTTTCATTTTCTGGCGAATACCATTCGGTCGGGTTTCTTGATATATTTATTCCTGGCCGAGAGCGAACAGCGAGGTCAATTAAGCGCTTATCTGAGCAAGAGCCCGCTCGGCCGATGTTACACTTCAATGACATAATGCCTTATTACCGTTTTCTCAAACGGAAATAAGGGTGCTACAAACTCGCGATTTGAAGTGAATAGGTTGGGAACTTTGAAGTGGTCAAGCCGTCTGATGAATGAGACGGAAGTTACACATCGTCATTCTCGAACTTGGGACGGCGCTTACATTGAATATTGTCACTTCAGCAATCTCATAGTGCCAAAGATGAGTAAGACTTCCCCACCACATAGTTTTACTTTATCAGACTTGGTGAATATAAAGTCACTGGTCCCCAATTGATCCACACCTCCTACTTCAAAAGTCTCTGCTATCCTTAGAAGCGCGTTTCCAAGAAAAACGTCAAGATAATGGCAGGATGACATGATTTCGATAAAGTTACATCAATTGTCTTAGTGGAGCAAGCATCGCCAAAACTCTTCCAATTCCAGCTTTCAAATTCTCAAGAAAATACAAAATGCAACTCATCTAGTCCCAATTCTCACTCCAAAATACCTACAGGCGTAAAACCAAGCGTCTGAAGTGAATCCAGGAGATGCTCACGTCCTAGAGATAACCTAGCTAACAAGTCATGCAAATTCACTTCATAAGCTCCTTCCCATCTAATATCTTTCCGCACCCAAAATCACCAAATGGGCACCATTGATATCACTTTTCAAACAAAGCACATTTACAGCATTAATTAGCTTAAGCGCCACCCTTTTTACTCCCTTTTCATAACCTCAATTCTCTATTTAAACCTGGCACGATTCAGACCAGAGACCCCGAAAACTGGAGAACTCTCCCATTCAGACCCCCATTCCCTCTTATAAGTCCGGCATACTGAGGTGAAAATGGGACAGGGGGTAGCGCTAGCACTCTAAACTATTTGGTACAGTACGATTCACTATTTATTTCCAGCTCCAACATCAAATCGCGAATATCACCCACCCACCAAACCCTCACACAGCATTCACCAAAAGTCGGCCCCTCATCACCGCAGTACATAAACCCAAAAAACCCATCTACTCTCGTCAAATCAGCACCACCCAAAGCGCCAGAAAATCCCGGCTTTGACACCCGTGGCATAATTACAACTTCGACTTAAGGAAAAAGGCATATAGACCATATAGGGAGGACGGGGAGCTCAACACCAGCCGCGAATCGAATAAACCATCACACCGGTCGCGATAATACAAAACCCCATAAACGGAGGGTTTTTTCCCTAGGCCTCCGGGCTTAGGTTTTTTGCTGGATTTCTTTTAGCGCCTTGGGTTTTTGCTTTTCTTCCTTAGTTGTATTTTTTTTGGTGTTTGATTGTTTTTCTGGCATTTTTTTCCCTTCCGCACAGAGATGGATAGGGAATATAAGCAGATGCTAGCTTGCAGTCCTCTGCAATTGGTTTTTGTTGTTATGGATCTCGCTTCAGGGAATTCTGCTTGTTCAATTCGCGAATCGATTTTCCCAGTGAATTAGGAGCAATGAAAGAATCTGTCAATCTATATATTACAAAAGCGGGAAGGGATTTTTCAGTTATGGGAACTGATGCTAAGATGACGGACTGATGTCTAGATTGCTTCAGCTCAAGTGATTTCGTCGGAGATGCATCATGCATGTAGCCACCATAAGTCGTCCAACATCAGTGTGCATAATCGTGATAAGATTTCCTAATATTGCCTACTCGGCAACCAAGCCTATTCCCATCCTACGCCTCACCCCCCTTAACAATCTCCACCCCCATAGTATTAGCCACACTCTGCACACTCCTCTTCTCCAGACTCTTCTTAACGGGGTTCCTCGCGCTAAACACCTCATCCAACTCCTCCAGCGTGCGATCCTTCGTCTCCACAAAGAAGAAATAAATAACCACCCACTCAATCAGATCCCAAAACACAAACACCAAATAAAAGTAATACGTAATCTTCTGAAAGGCAGGACCACTACTATACTGAATAATCGTGCTTGCGATACTAGAGCCTAAATTCCCGAGCGCCGTGCCTTTTGCGCGCGTTTCGGAGGGAAGCGTTTCGGCGATGTACATGGATTGGAGAGGTGTCCAGCCGAAAGAGAAGACGATGCCGAAGAGGTAGATGAATGTGATGGCTGCGTTGGCGGCTGTCTTGTTATTGTGTTCGACGGAGAGTTTGGTCGTGCCGGTGATGATTGCGAAGCAGATGCTGGAGAAGAGGATGGACCAGAGGAGGAGGGGACGACGGCCGATTTTGTCTGTCATGCGAGCTCCTAGGACGGCACCCACCCAGCAGAGCATTGGGTAGATACCGTTTATCTTGAGTTGGAAGTGGGCGTTGTCGATACCGGCGGTCTTGATCATTGTGGGGAGATAATAGGAGGTGACGCTGTTTCCTGATAATTGTCCGAAGAATGCCATTCCTGTGAGTTGTTAGTTTTTGGCTGGTCGCTTTCGGAATTGAGAGTAAATCAGCCTACCGAGAACACAAATGATGCGAGAGCGGGCATTGCGTGAGTTGAAAAGCGCGGAGTAATCCCTGTTGATTCGTCAGTATGCACCTCTTCATAAACTTGTCAATGTGACCTGCGGGTAGAACATACCACCATCGCTTATCAGAACCATCGAGTGTGATTTGATGGTACATTTCCGCCATCTGTAACTTTACCATTGGATGATTATCGTTGCCTATTACATATCACTATTATAAATATATAAGCCAGGCTTGGAACGATTGAAGAATACCTTCACCATGGTACTTGGCAAGAATAGCTCGCGCCTCCTCGTTTCTATCTTGGCCCATAAGCCAGCGTGGGGATTCTGGTAGGAAGAATGCTCCTCCAAGCACGATAACCGATGAAGCCAACTGGCACCAAATTGGAATTCTGAATGCATAAGGCGAATTGATATAGGCAGTTCCGTAACCTTTGCAGAGTCAGTAAGAGTCTTAGATGTGATTGAATTTGAATCTTACAAGTCCAACTAGCAACGATAGAACCAATATACCAGCATGTATTGTAGAGCCCCGTGATAGTACCTCTCCATTTAGGATGAGCCATTTCACTGACATAACATGGAGCACTAACACATTCGTCAGATCAGATCCGTCCTCCATAGGATACTTATTTTATGGAAGGAAGAATGCTACTTACGAAACACAACAGAAAGAGACACCGAAGCCGAGAACAAACCGACCTGCCATGAACATTTTCATGTTAACAGCCGGTGCTTGAATACATGTTCCGATGATAATGATGAGGGCGCCGGTTGCCATGCCTGCTCGTCTGCCTATTTTTGAAAAGGTTGAAGTTAGCAGTAATTCCCAAGACACGTTTCAAAGGCATACTCGTGGTGAAGCAATATTTTGGTAAAAAAAACCCGGGGAAACTTACCAAGATAGTCGTTGACAGGTCCCGTAAGAAAAACAGCAGGAATGGATCCGATGTTGTAGAGCGCAAATACCAAGCCGGTAGAACTTCCTGCTTGAGACATTCCAAAATACTTCTGATACTGTGTCATTGCATTAACTGCTCCCATCAGAGAACCATCAAAGCCATTTAGACAACCACAGAGATATGCGATGGCCAAAACTCCATAGAGACGGAACATTGAGAGACTCCATGGCGAATCCTCAGATGTATCTGCCTCGGTTGCTAATTGAACAGCATCAGCTATATTGTCGTTGGGGGTATCTACCATCGTCATTTCGTTATGCTTTTCGTCCGCCATCATTGCAGTTTGATTTCAGAAATTGGATGTATCTGCTGCTGTGGGTTTAAGTGAGAACCTCGAAGAAAGGGTGCTGTCTTTTGCTATATACGTGGGCAGCATCCTGGAGAGATACCCAAGTGAATGCCCATGCTGCAGGTCTGGTGCATCAGTTGGTCCCAAAAGAATAAACTCAACCGGTGCGGCACGGCATGGCATGACCTTTTTGACACCATTCACAGGCTTAAGCTAGGGTCCCAAATGGGACGATCAGTGCGAAAGCACCGAAGGTACAGAATAGCTTGCTCCAGACCATACAAACCATACCGCTGTTTGAAGAAAGCATGAGTACCACATGGCTGAATTAAGCTGCTCGGTAACTAACAGCGCTTTGGGGGGCAATTAATACGCTGTAGATGAGTGAATGGTATGTCAACAAACGGAGCTATCACCCGTCTCGGCTAGAACCGAGGGGGGAAGCTGGGGATGAGCAGCCAAAACCCGGGGGAACCAATAGCCAGGCCGATACCGACTGTTGGAGCTCGCAAACGAAGCGGGGTGGCCATCTTGAAGTGCGGGGAGTGATGGGGTTGGACGTGGAGGAAATGGAGAAGTCACGATTCCTGGGGAAGAGTGGATTTTGACCCCTGTTTTTCGGGTCGGGGAAGAGCGCGGGTGCCAGCTTGTTTGGACCCGCCGAATCCGAGCCTTGATTGGTGTGTTTGTATCAACAGAGCCGGAATAATTATATCCCCGACTTCCCCGCCCAAACTTTAACAGATGTCGTACGAAGTACAGCGCTGGAATCTCACGGTTGATGGAGTCGTCCTTTTTCGCAATCTCCTTCACTAAGGGACCAGCCGACATGTCTCCCTTTTGTGCTTCATACAGCCAATCAGGTCGCTCTTCTCGGCCTCCTAAGCCCGTCGAACGCTCCCGACATGCGCATCGCTGTACAATCTAGCCGAGGGTCCGGCTCTACACCTCACCACCCCCCTTTCAGCGTAGAACCTCTAGCACCCAACTTGGGGGAACGATCTGAAAGACCCATAAAGGGTAGGTATATGCGAAAAACCTACTTTAGGTAACCCCGATAGCCCCGATACTTCTATGAAACCTTTATTTGAGTGGTAATTTAAAGAGTTTGCGCGTATAAGCGAGCATATAATACACAACGCCCCACCTTAACCGAATACGCTTAATTCTATTGGCCTACTCGGTATGCCCAAAAATCGTTCCCCCAAGTCAGGACTAAGAGGGGCTGCACCCCGAGCTTGCGATGGGTTGGGTGTGGTCCCGTGATACTAAGATTGCATCGCTGTACCAAGCCTCCTGACAGGAAATCGAGGACGCCGATACCTAGGTATGGGAGACCCTGTTGCATCACGAGAGGTAGCCCCCCCCCCCCACTGCTGCTTCGACTGAAAAATAGACACGTTCTGATCCACGATGCAGGGAACGTCGGACTGCATCCCTCCCGTTTAGGCTCTCTGGGGAGGTTAATCTGGTGCAGTGCCGTGCAGATTGTGGAGTATCACGATATGCTGCTGGCCGGAGCGGCATCATCGGCCCTGAGAACAAGTCAACGTCTCTCCACTATGAAAGTGCAAATTCACTCTACAAAGTTCAAGAATCGGGTCTAGGTACCTTGAAAATTTGTCTTTATCAAAGCTTGGCCCACCGAACCTTTTTCTTGTCTTGTTTTCAAGTCGGTTAAACAGAATTTGAAAGCTTCCAATTCTCACAACATCTACCTGCACTCCTCTCAAGGCTTCATCATAACAATCTATATACCGACAACAATGGTCGACGGGACCTCCAATCTTCTGGTCACGCCAGAAAAGGACGATTACCAAAACGAATTAGTCTTTGAGCGAAATCGACTGCCACCCCGAGCATATTTCGTCCCGAAGCATGCCTTGAATCTCAATGGACGATGGAAATTTCATTATGCCTCCTGTCCCTCAAAAGCACCATCGGAATCAGATAAAATTGAGACACTAGAAGGCTCATCAACCATCGATGTACCGGGCCACTGGCAACTTCAAGGCTATGGCAAGCCCCATTACACCAATGTTCAATTCCCTTTCCCGGTCGACCCCCCTTATGTGCCCTCTGAAAATCCGGTTGGAACATACTCGACAGAATTCCGGGTGCCTTCCAATTGGCAGAAAGATGGTGCCCTGAAATACAGGTTGCGTTTTGATGGTGTCGATAGTGCATTTCACCTCAGCGTCAATGGATCACCCTTCCAAGCAAGATACAGCCAAGGAAGTCGTAATCCTGCTGAATTTGATGTCACTGCTTTCATACGTGATGGGACTACTCCGAACAAGATCACTCTTCGAGTTTACCAATGGTGTGACGGAAGCTACATCGAAGACCAAGATCAATGGTGGCTATCAGGTACGTGAAACCGTCTCAATTGCTGCTCAATTTGTTCACAAGATATAGGCATTTTCCGCGATGTACACTTGTTGGCATTTCCAGCTCGCGGTCACATAGAAGATTTCACAGTTCGCACGGAACTCGATAAGCAATACCAGAATGCTCAGTTAAAGCTTGATCTCGTATACTCTCTAGCAGCCACAACCACAGTGACCATTTCACTAAGTGGCCCGAGTTCAAAGTCGATTGCCGTATTTGAAGAAAAATTCGAACTAGATGCCGGATCCATAGAACGAAGCTTCAGCTTCGACATCGAAAATCCTTCTAAATGGACTGCGGAAACGCCTACTCTCTACAATCTCTCTATTACACTTGATGACCAGCCAGCTTTGAAACGCGAGGCCCTCCAAGTCATCGATCAAGAAGTTGGCTTTCGTCAAGTTGAGATCAAGAACGGAAACTTGACTGTCAATGGAAAAGTCATTCTATTAAACGGAGCAAACAGACACGATCATCACACCAAATATGGACGTGCCGTTCCCCTTGATTTCATTCGAAGAGATCTTTTGCTCATGAAGACACACAATATCAACGCTCTTCGGTGTTCACATTACCCCACTCGCCCAGAAGTTTACTCCATGGCAAATCAATACGGGCTCTATGTGATGGATGAAGCAGATCTGGAATGTCATGGCTTTTACGACGCAGTTGCTCGGCCACTAGAAATTCCAGAAAGTCAGCCTTACGAAGAGCGCAAGAAGCTAACATTTCCTGCATCCGCAAAATTCACGACGGATAAGGAGTCCTGGCAAGGTGCGTATGTGGATAGGATGAAGCAGCTGGTTCATAGAGATAAGAACCATCCTTCTATTATTATGTGGAGTTTGGGAAATGAGGCATTCTATGGCAAAAATCACAAGGCTATGTATGACTGGGCCAAAGGTTTCGATCCGACACGGCCGATCCATTATGAAGGAGATGCTGAAGCTCTGACGGCTGATGTCTTCTCTTACATGTACATGCCAATTCCTACTCTCGTCGAGCGAGCCACCGACAACGGTGACGACTTTGAAAAGCCTATCATTCTTTGCGAGTTTGCACATGCCATGGGTACTGGCCCTGGTGCACTGCAAGAATATCACGATGCTTTCCGGGAGCATCGAAGACTTCAAGGAGGCTTCATATGGGAGTGGGCAGATCATGGCCTACTAACTACGACGGAGGATGGTATTCCCTTCTTCGCTTACGGTGGCGACTTTGGAGATTTCCCAAACGACGGCAACTTCGTCATGGACGGGCTATGTGATTCGGAACATAATCCACGATCGGCTTTGGTTGAAGCCAAGAAAGTCTTTGAGCCTGTGCATATTGAAACGAAAGAAGGCAAGCTGGCTATCAAGAATCTTTACGATTTCGCGTCACTGGGTCACCTTAAAGCACACTGGAAGATCTCAAAATTCTGGACAGGGTATGTAATCAAATTGAGCCTTTTAAGACTGGGCACTAATTTCATTTTAGATTGGCCGAAACTGTCGCAGCATCTGGCTCTCTTCAATTACCCGAGATTATAGCAGGAGAGACTGCCACTATCGATATCCCAGGCTCAGAGAAGTATCCAGATGGCGCTGGCGAGTGGTTTGTAACAATCTCGTTAGAACTCGCATCCGCAAGTCTATGGGCTAATGCTGGACATGAAATCGCATGGGCACAAATTTCGTTGAACGAAGCCAATTCTTTGAGCAAAAAAGCTGTTCATGTCATCGATCACCCAGTTATTTCCGAAAAACTCTCAGTCTTGACACTTTCAAACTCGGACTTCGTATTTGAATTTGACAAGAGCACTGATCAGATCACTAAATGGTCAGTTCGAGGAAATGATGTTTTCGATGGCGGAAACGGACCACAACTTACATTCTGGCGCGCTCCTACCGACAACGACATCCCGGAAATCGCAAAATACTGGGCTCTATTCGGCCTTGATATTGTACAGAAGCAAGTTCGATCGACATCGCACAGCTTAGTTGATGGAAATCTTCAGATTGTAACTCGTAGCTGGATCAGTCCGGCAGTTCTGGCGTGGGGTTTCGACACCACTACAACATACACCATTCAAGGCGACGGCAGTGTCAAGATTCACATACATGCTGAACCTCGTGGACCCATTCCGACGACCATTCCACGCTTTGGGCTGGAAATGGGACTTTCGAAAAGCACTGAGGCTGTCAAATGGTTCGGTCTAGGCCCGGGTGAGACGTACCGTGACATGAAGCAGGCTGGCAAAACGGGCGTTTGGACGAATACCATCGACGGCTTGATTACACACAACGCATTTCCTCAAGAAAGTGGAAATCGAACGGACACGAGATGGGTACATTTGTTAAACGCCAAGGGATTCGGTATTCAAGCGGAACTTTGGTCGGAAAAGCCGAAGAACGAAGTTGGGTTTGATTTCAATGTTAATAGACACTCGGCGTATGAGTTGGAGAAGGCGGGACATCCGCATAAACTCCCTGCGAGTGACAAGGTCATTTTTCGAATCGATGGGGCTCATCATGGTCTGGGGACTGCGAGTTGTGGCCCGCCTACTTTGGAGCAGCATTCTTTGAAGTGTCAGACATTGGATTTCACTGTACTATTGACTCCAGTTGGACTTTAGAGGGTCTCATAGAGATAGACATGATAGTCTTCGACGGCGCTAGATCGTGTGGATTTTGGTTTGAGATGGCATTTTTGTGGTCTAGTTTCGTCTTATCTCATTTCATGCCTAGCACAAGTGGCTCAGAATGCTTGAAAGTAAAGAAATGACTTCATCGATAACAATCCAATTAGGCGTACCCGGCCGTCAGATTCAGTGTACAGTTCTATCCACCACATCCTAAAACTAGTTCTCTCCAAATCCACAACCTGCGATGAAATTTACACATTCTCGGTTGAAGTCAATTCGGTCTAACCAAACGAGGGTACCGCAGCCCACGGCCTATTCCTCCACATCAGCTACGGCTAAACACTTACCATCTCCAAGCTCGATTGGACCGCTTCTTCAATACCGTCATTCGACGCGGGGAAGTGGGCCTACATGACCAGCTCGGCAGCCGACCTGACCTCGCGTGTAGTGATTGATGGATTTTCCAGGCACTGTTATCACACTCAGGTACCGGTGCTATATCGTGTTCCCCTATAGCGTCAATGTCTGTGGAAAGCTGCGTCGGGGGGATGTCAGGCTGATTCGTCGATGGGGTAAACAGGTACTATGGAAGTGGCAGGTGCCAGGGTATGGTTCCGCAATTCAAGCTTTTCTCCTTGGTGCAAGCTTGGCCATTTATACTTGCCGGGATGCTTGTTCCACACACGATATGGGAAAATAAGAACCCATATAAGGTTTGTTGCGCCATTCTTTCGAAATAAGAGTTCTATATCTCCGAAACTTTGGAGAGACGGTTTTAACAATGCGTCTTCAATCGTTCTTGCCACTGGCCTTTGTTGCCTCCGTTTGTGCACAATGGCCCTATGGTCCTCTTGTCACTTCAGGTCGATATATCCGCAACACGCTGGGTGAGAATGTTACGTATGCGGGGGTGAATTGGCCGGGGGCGGCGGATACTATGATTCCGGAGGGTTTGCAGTATAATTCGATTGCTAATATTTTGGCTGATATTAAGAGTTTGGGTGAGTATCAATTTTCTTGCATAGCAGAAGATGAGAAAGAATTGGAATTTGGAAAATGAGATTTGGAGGGAAAGAAATTTTACGAGAAGAAGGACTGATGACGAGTGGTACTCTAGGCATGAATGTCATTCGCTTGACCTTTGCAATCCAGCTTGTCGATGAGTATTACGAGAAAGGGGCGGATACCACGATCTTAGCCTCTTTCCAGAATGCGCTGGGGACAACAAATGGGACGAAGATTTTTAACGAGGTTATTGCTAAGAACCCTACTTTTACTTCGGCGACGACGAGACTGCAGGTATGCTTTTCACATGAGACTCGGATTGGAGATGCTGATGTGGGGAGTAGGTGTTTGATGCTATTGCGGCCGAGGCGTTGAAGCAGGAGATTTATGTGCATCTTGATAATCATATCTCCAAGGCGGAATGGTGCTGTGATACTGATGATGGTAAGTACATCACTCCTCAGAAATCTAACCCTCGTCCTAAGATCCTCCTTTCTAATACTTTGCAGGAAATTCGTGGTTTGGAGATGTCTACTTCAACGTCGCAAACTGGACCCGAGGTCTAGAATTCATGGCAACCCGCGTAAGCCTCCCCCTTAACCTCCCCAAAATCCCCCTCCCACCACAGCTCAATTTCTAACCGCAATGCTTTCCAGGGCAAAACCTGGGGCTCCCTCGTCTCCATCGGCCTACGCAACGAACTCCGCGAACCCGACAATACCACCCTCGACGCGACCTACAACTGGGAAACCTGGTACACAAACATGATCGCGGCAGGCGCTGCTGTCAACACCGCGAACCCCGACATCCTAATTTTCTACTCTGGTTTAGGATTCGATACCTCTCTTGCGCCCATTCCCACATCCGCAGATTTAGGCTCTGGGACGCATTTTTTGAAGAGCTCCTTCAAGTATGCGGATAAAATGGTGTTGGAGATTCACAACTATCAAAACTCCGCAACATGTTCGGACATCACTTCCACACTGTATACCGGAGGTTTCAATGCTCTGAATGCGTCGGATCCGACGGTTGTTAATGTGATGCCGGTCGTGCTGACGGAATGGGGTCAAGATCAGGCAGACGATTCGTACTTGGGGGTGTATAGTACGTGTATTGCGAGTTTCGTGGAGGAGTATAAGGCGGGGTGGATCTTGTGGGTTGTGGCCGGGAGTTATTATATTAGGCAGGGGACCCAGGATTATGATGAGACGTGGGGGATTTTGAATCATGCGTGGGATGGGTGGAGGCAGCAGGCTGGGGTGACGAGTTTGGAGAAGATGGTTGCTGGGACTTTGAGTTAGATGGTGGGGTTAGGGGATGGTGGGATGTTGCGTGGAGCTGCTTGAGGGTGTTCTAGAGCGCATTCCTCTGCATCCAAAAGATGAATAAGTGCTTTGAAGCAAGATCAGATGGGTTAAAATATCCTTGTTTCACGAATTGTTCATTTCCTTCTCATCACGAGGCGTGACATCTTTCACAAATCTCTCTATTATCTAAAGTTAAAAGAGATGACGAAGAAAATCTTGGTCAAGTTCTTGTCCTTCAATCTATACTCCATTCTCCGACAGTTGAGTAAGAGTTAGGTACTGATAAATGGAGACCAGATGATAGCGTTTTATGCTCTACGCCTTTCATTTCTTCGCATCTATATAGTTCAGACCTGATGGTACAGTGCTGAAGTTACGCAAATCTGGAGAAAAGAACTGTGGGTGGGTAGCGACTTTATTTCGGTATGAGATTTAGAATTGTTTTGGCTACGGAACGGCCTTGGTTTTTGGAATATGTGGGGTTTGAATATATTAGAATCGGGCATTCAAATGAGAAGTTAGAGAAAAGAATCCCTGAGTTTAGGTGGATATCTAGTATGAGGTTTGACATGATTTTGGCTACCGCGATATAAGCCCTGCGGCCTTGATTTTGAGACTACATGGAGTTCAGATATGTCATAATCGATGGTTTAGAGTCAAAGTTCTGCAAACCAAGAGAAAAAGAAATGCCTAGGATTTGGGTAGTCACCGACTTCATTCTAAGATGAAGTTTTGCCTACCGCGTATGAGCCCCTATAGCCTTGCTCTTTAGGCTATACATAATTTACAATTGCTAAAATCTAGCATTCTAAGTTGAAGTCAAGCAAAACAAGAGAAAAGAATTGCCTTAAATCTAAATAGTTATCTCCCTTATTCTTATATAGGCTTTTGGCTAACGCTACCTAGATCCTACAACTTCAATTTCTTGGATACATATAATGTTGGAATTAGCCAGGCTTCCATATATAGCCACTTCCCGGCTCCTTATACTATTATATTAGGGGGCATATATGACCCTGCACGGGCATATAATACCCCCGATATACTCAGCCTTTACAAGGTTATTCAGGGTTAAATCCCCTATATATACATCCTTAAAACGTGCCTCTTAAAGGCTTTAAATCAAGCAAATCGATACACACTCAAATTAAGCCTCTTCTTCCATTCTCTCAATTATAATACCCGGATTCTTCTCCGCATTATAATTAGATTATTTTTCTTTTACGACCTCTTTTTATATAAAACGAATACTCTTTCAAATACTTATTTAACTTCCTTTATAGGCTCTATAATTATATCATACACTTATAATCTTATAATAATTATTCTCTTCTCCTCTCTAAGGCTCTCTTTCTTATTAATTTAACTTTAAATATATTATATAATATAATCTATTCTTCTTAGCTCTAAGTGTTTATTCTTAATATATATATACGAATATTATAATAAACAAAAAAAAGGAGGGTCAATTAATTAATTTTCATTACTTTTCTTTAATAGAATTATAATATAATATAATATAATTAGAATCCTTTAAAAATAAACGATTAATATTATATATCTTCGAAAACTATTTCAGGAATTATTTTTTTTTTAATTTAAAACCTATGTATTTATATACTCGGGACCCACTTTTAATCCGGAAATCGTTACTTTTTATAGCTTTTTCGAATATATTTTAATTAATCCATTCTTTTAAAAGGTATATTATATATATAATATAATAACTTTAAATATCTTATATTTATTTTAGAATTATTAAAATATCGACCCTTTAATTAAATATTTATTTTCTATTATTTATCCTATTATAAAACTATTATTTTAAAAGACCCTAAGATTATAATATTTTAATTAGAAATTAGATTAAAATCCTATTACTTTAATAATAAGTATTCAAATATTTAATATATTTTTTGCGGATTCACTCTAAGGCTGCATCGGGACTAGACTAGCACGTGACTCCAGGGATGCATATAAGCCTACTCTAGCTAGCCACACTCAATACTACACTCCTCTTTCCGCCTCTTTCTGGTCCCCTCATTATGATCATGACCACCTATTCCCAATAATATTACTTATTATTCCTATTTTATATATCTTATTTTATATTAGATTTATTTTTATTTATATTTTAAGATATTAATTTTTAATTATTAATTACAAAAATATTAATATAAATATTTTAAATAATCTATTCTTTTAAAAGATATATTATATATATAATTATAAACTTTTAAAATATTTAATATATTTTAAAATTAAATATAAGTTTAATTCTTTTAATTAAAATTTATATTTATTCTTTATTATTTATGTTATAATATTTTAATTATATATTTGATCGATCTTATAATCATTTTAATATATTAATTTAAGATTATTAATTAAACTTTAAAATCTATTTATTATAAACTTCTTTATTTAGAATTCTTATATTTATTATATAATATTCTAATTATTTTAGAATCTACTTTTAATCCGGAAATTATTACTTTTTATAATTCTTTCGAACTATTTTAATTAATCTATTTTTTCGGTTTATAATATATATATATATAATATAACGGTTTTTAATATTTAATATTCTTTTTAGAATTGAATATAAATTTAACTTTTTTAATTAAAAGTTTATATTTATTTTCTATTATTTATTCTATTATAAATTAAATCCGATAAATTCTATAATTATATTAATTTAAAACTACTTTTAGATCTTTAGTTTTATATTAAAAATTCTTTTATATTTAATAATTATTTTATTCTTAGCCTTTTATATATATACTATTATTAAATATTATATTATAAGTAAACTAAAAGGGGGGTTAAATACTAATCCGGAATATTAATATATTTAAATTCCTTTTTATTTTTTTTTTATTTTCCGGAATTTATATTAATTTAAATATTTAATATTATTTAAGGTTTAAATCTTTAATTTTTATTTATATTCGATTAATCTATTTTTATTTGTATTTTAAAATATTAATTTATTATATTTCCGATTAATATTTTAATAATATAAATTATATATTTATATATATAATTTATAAGTATTATTCTTTATATTAGTTTTAATTTAAGAATATATATTTAATTATATTTTAATTTATATAAACTATATTCTAATTAAATATTTATTTTTAATTATTTATTCTATTAATATTCTAATTCCTCTTTTTTTATTATTTAATAATAATATATATAATCTCTATTATATTTAAATTAACTTTTAATATAATATTATTTCTATTAAAATTCTCTTTTATACTTATAATATCTATTTATATTCTTATATATAATATATTACCCTTATATAAATATTATAAATAAATAAAAAGAAGTTAAAAATATTAATTTGAGATATTAATATCTATTTTCTTTCTTTCTTTTATCTTTTAATTTAATATATATATTAAATTAAATATTCGATATTATTTTAAAACTTTATATATAATATAATTCTTTTAATTAAAATATTCAAATATTTGAATTCTTATTTATATTCATTTATTCTATTATTAATTTATTATATTTCCGCTTAATTAATATTTTAATAATATAAATTATATATATTATATATTAGATTTATAAATATTCTTTCTATTTCGATTTCGATTAAAAAATATATATTTAATCTAATTTTAATCTATTTATATAAATTATAATTCTTTTAATTAAATATTTAAAAGCTTATTTATATTCGTTTATTTTATCGAAATTTTAATTTTATTCTTTTTTTATTATTTAATAATAATATATATAATTATTATATTAAAGTTAATTTTTAATATAATAATATTTATATTAAAACTCTTTTTTATATTTATGATATCTTATTCTTAGCCTTTTATATATATATATTATTATTAAATATTATATTATAAACGAATTAAAAGAGTGGTTAAAATATTAATTTAAATATTAATATTTATTCTTTTTTTTTATTCTCTGATTTATATATTAATTCAAATATTTAATATTATTTTAAAATCTTTATATAAATTATTCTTTTAATTAAATATTTAAATCTTATTTATATTTATTTATTTTATTCTTATTTATATTCTAAGATATTAATTTATTATATTTCCGATTAATAAAAATACTTTAATAATATAAATTATATATTATATATATTAGATTTATATATTATTTTCTTATATTCGGTTTCGATTATAAAATAATATTTAAGCCTTATTCTAGTTAATTTATATAAATTATATTCTAATTAAATATTTTCGATTATTTATTTTATCAATATTTCGATTCTTTTTTATTATTTAATAATAATATATATAATTATTTTATATTTAAATTAGTTTTTATATAATATTATTTTATTTTATTAAAACTCCCTTTTATATTTATAATATTTTATTTTTAACTTTTATATAATAACGTGGTTTATCACCGAGCGGCGCATATCACCGAGCGGCGCACTTCCCCACCACCCATCACTTTGGAACACAATTAAACAACCACAACACA
>QYAP01000192.1:0-62051 GCA_003988905.1 Hymenotorrendiella dingleyae
TGCACGGGCCTCTCTCAGAGTCTATTTAAGAGCCTCGTAGGCTACACTTCAAAATATAAGTCATTCCCACCTGAACACTGCATTACCTGCTTTTTCTGCAGGATCGGATCCAATCATCCACATCCTTGTCTGAGTCCAGGAAACCCCAAGGATGACCAAATGCAAGATCAGTGATAACGTCTATGGTGAAATACGCTACTTTGCGGCCGAAATCCATTGGCCGAAGCTGAGTGGCGGTGCTCTGGTACTTGGTTCTGATGAGGTTGATGAAAGCTTTGACGTGCTCGTCAACTTTCTCCTCGACTCCATCGACCTCTTTGCCAGAATACTGTAGCCGGATTAGTTGCAAGTTTTAGAGTGCAGAAAGTTTTGGATGCCCACCCCGATGGCAACTTTTGCTCGCAGCTTGTTATGTTCTTTCTCGTCCGACAAGGAGAACGATTGGTGACCGTTGGCCTCAACCCTCTGCCCATTATACCATTTTGATCGAACATACCTGGATCTCGCGGCACTCACTGGAAGGAGTCAGTAACATGGCTGAGGGATGGAATCGTCTGCAGGTCCAAGTGAAAGATCAAGTCTTGTTTTGAACTAGTATATACTCGGACACCTACTTCTTTGAATTAACTCAGGGTCGGTAGTATATAGAGTATTGGGCCCAACACGTGCAAGATCCCCTACAGGAATTAGTTTGAAGATATTTCTCATCGGCTTCGATTCATCAACTTGCCATATTCCTGTGTAACATCATAAACTTTTCGATACACTTGCCCAGATGAGACACATTTCGCAATCCAAAAGTTTGTCAAAGCTGCCAGTAAGGGTCCTTTAAATTGTGAAAGACGACTGTAAGATATCCATTGCTGCCAAGCAATTGTTGCTACGAAGAATGGAAATAAATAATATGCTGCAGTCCAAATTACACCGAGAAATGAAGCCATTTCGAGACGGTTTATAGGAGATAGGGCTGAAACTCTGCACAAGCTATCCAGGGGAGCAGCATGCGATACTTTATAAAATTTCGAATTGCGGCTGGAAGCTTGGACGTTATCGGGGCATACCTCTATTTATCAGAGCTGTCCGTTTCGCCAGCATAGGTGCAGCACTAGCTCAACCCCTCCCTGAATGAGCACACTAATCATCATAGCTTGGCCTACTAGTTCAGTCAATAATACAAATGAGGTAACCCGGTTGCTTCGCTTCCATGTAGGTAGAGCAGGTAATACGTTTCAGTCGACCAAATTTTTCATCAAAAAAATCCGGACCGCCTCCAGCATACTCGAGTATAGCGAGAGCGACGGATTGTTGTGCGAATGAAGTTTTAAACTCTTGTAAATCGACTCCAAAATTAGGTCAACCTGCGGACGGTGCCATTCATTTACCTTACAATATGCCATGGGACCATAGTGGTGGCGTTGAATGCTCTCGGAGCAACCGCGAGGTGATTCTTGAAGTAATACTAGACAAGTGGGGAGCCAGAACGGAAGAAACTCCTCTTTGAGTAAGCAAGATGCATTTCAGATAAATGTGATAGAGTCTAGATGGGGGAGTGATCGCCACGAAGATAACACATTAGGTAATTCTGCAGCCCTCTTTCAAGGAGAACTCCATCCGTTAGCCTTCTGGGGACAACTGATTTCAATTGCAGGATTGGTGCGCTTGAATAACCAAATCTCAAGGCAGATCTGGATTACCAACTCTATTCCGACGTCCAAAATATCTTCAACTCATACGCGCGATGCTGGGTTTTGGGCTCCTTCACAAGCGAGTCGTGCCCTCGGCCGAATAAAGGGGTAGAGGTTGAAGGGGTCTTGGCAGGTACCTGTATTTGTACTGTTCGTGCAGGTGTATCTTCTGGTGAACATGAGGCCAAAAGATACCTTCTCGGTTGTGGTTGCTCACCGTGCGGCGTAATGTCGGGTGCACTTGCCCTGCACAATATTCGTCGGAAAGAGTCATCCTGCTTACGCCGATGGAACGGCGGGGTAGGAAGTCCACTCCTGAATCACGGCCAAGCCTTCAAAGAGACCCTGGAGCAGACGCCTAGACCAACCATGCAGCGCCCCTCGGACAAGCCCTCAGATGCGTCATCGTCCAGCGAGAGTCATCTTCGTTCCTCTCGTTTGGGTCTTCATGAATATCTTGCCGCGGACTCCAAGGAATATTTGGCCTCTCCTTCTCCAGAATCGCGCGGTTCTTCGTTTTCGATGCCCAAAAAACGAACTTCAAGCCTCTACACGAAACCACAATCAACCGTTCATCCTTCACTAAGCTCTGGGGCCACCGCGGCTGCTGGACCTTCAAATCGTAAGTCTAGGCGCTACCTGCCACTACTTTGCTCAATTCGGTTTCTTGAGCTTGTGGGAGTCAGCAAAATTTGGTAATAATACTGTAGAGATTGCATCAACTGACTGAAGAATTCTTTTGCAGAAAATGACGCGCCAGCATCTTCCGTGAACGAGCTTATTCAGTCCTCGCGGAGAACACAAGTTACACCAGCAAACTACGCACAGCTTCCTCCTACCTTTTCATCGCAAACACTTCCTCCATCAACCCGAATCCTCCTATCTCAACCGGAAACTCCTGCGCCTCGTCCTCGATACAGAAACAATGGCACGATACAAGGAGCTCCTTTCAGGCCTGGACGCTCTGCAGGACCTGCACCTCCACAGAGCTGGCTTGAGCAGTCGATGCATGCACCACCTGAAGTGAGAAACCGCAAAGAGGAACGCATTCATCCAGTTTCCTTAGGCCACTTGCCGGGGCTGCTCCATGAAGATGAACAAATCGGCGAGCATATGAGCATGAAGTTGCAGGACATGTGTCTACGGGTAATGGCGCGCAACTGGGAATTCGTTAGGGATTATGAGCAAAACAATCTTGCAGATGTACCCACACCTCTTCGGATTCTGCTATTGAGCAACATTGCAGTGCATGGTCCAGAAGAGGGCGTCGGGGCTGGGGGACTGAAGAATATACTGCGACTACCATCTGAGTTCGACGCCACCGCATCGAATAGCCAGGCTGCAAAGGCAGCTTTCGAAATTGGGAAACGCAACGAAAGCTTTCATCGCCTCGACCTTTCAGGATCTGTCGGCAGATCAGTATCCTTCACGCAAATTATAGAGCTGGTACAGAACCATTCGCAGTTGGAGGTAGAAGAAATAGAATGGGAATCGTGGGAGGATAGCATTGCACCTGTTCCAAGCGCCATGATCCCTTATCTGACGCATTTGTCCATCTCTCACGCGCCGCAAAACATCTCTTGGTCAAGATTCCTCGCACTAGCCAAGCACCTTCCTACATTAACGCATTTGTCTCTGGCAAATTGGCCTGTTCCGACTCTTATGCGCAACGCCAAAAACGCTGTCGTCACCTCGAAATTCACCAGAAATATACAATATGGTGGCACGAATGCCTACTCGCACAGCCTGGACGATGACTACCGCGAAGCTGTTGAGGTACTCCGAAGGCTGGCAAAATTGCTTTATAGCTTGGAATATCTTGATTTGACAGGTTGTGCGCCATGGCTACGTGCATTGTCCTGGTCTGGCGATGGAGAGAAAGGAGATGGCTTTGAGTGGGGGACTCTATGGATGAAGCTGTCTACCATATCTGCGTATTCTGGAATATTCCTGGAAGCAACTAGCTCACAGCGCGATGTCTCTCGATTTGCCGATTATTACGGAACAATTCGAGCAGCTGAGAATAGTTTGGCGATGCATTCTCACCGAGATGCAGTACCAAGAAGGAAACAATGGGTCACTATACAGTCAGACGATATAAATGACTATGAGGATCTGTGGAAGGGATTGAAGGATGATGATTCGAGGAGAAAGCGAGAGAAACTGGACAGATTGGCGAAGCTGAAACGCGTTGCTGTACACCCGCCAGCTCAGAATACTGGCAGCACGACTGCAGCTCCTGTTTGGGATGATTGAAGAGGCGTGGAGATATACCCTTAGGATAAATTGGGTGGAATAGCTGTAAAATTATGTAAAGTATTGGAAATATTACTGCTAAACTGAAGTCGCAGTTGCAGTCGCATAGCAGCATAGCGTTTGGATGCAGAGTATCATTGATGATGAAATAAATGAATACAGATATGTTACTACGATTATTTACCTTTGGTGTTGTGTTGCAAATACCAGAGCTTTCTCCTTACGCTTAGTGCTTGAATAATTGAGGCTCACTACCAGTGTCTCTCACAATGAAATATTGTCGTTTTGACTTGATTCACTTTATTTTTGCATTATCAGCTGTTCTTGATTCAGAGTAAAGTATATTCTCTTTAGATTCTGTTCAAGAACTCTTAGTTGAATGACTACAAAGCAAATGGGATAGGTGTGGTCTCAGCTGGTCTTGGTTTGAAATGTAATATCCTCATGACAAAATTTACAAAACAATGGCACTTTGAATATAGATCAGACGAGAGTTATATTGTTGTTAGTTGATCTTGAGTCAAAGTAAACTATGTTCTCTTTAGATCCTATTTGAGAACTAGAAGTTCAATGAATATATAGCAGATGAGATGATGAAGTTATTCTTAGCTGGTCTTAATTTGAAATGTAGTATATCCTTAGAACATCATTTACGAAATAGTAGCACTCTGAGTACAGATCAGAAAAGAACAATTTTGCTGTTAATTAACCTTAAATCAAAGTTTATTATATTCTTGTTAAGTTATTAGAGAATGGAGAGTAGATTTTATATAGATGAGATGAGATGAAGCTTATTGTTAGCTAGTCTTGGTTTAAAAAAACTGTATTCTTGTAAAAGCTCTTTAGAGAATTAAGCATAGATTTAAGTTAGAATAGATGAGATGAAATTTATTCTTAGCTATTCTTAAGCTGGAGAGTATTAGATTTTCTTGAATCCATTTAGACAATTGAATGTAAATTGAATGTGGAGAAGACAAGATCAAGTTTGTTATCAGTTGATCTTTTTTTGAAGAGAATTGCATTCTCTTAAATTTATTTGGAGACCTGAAACCAATTCAAATATAAAGCAGGGAAGACAACATTTATTACCAGCTAATTTTAATTCAAAGTTTGGTATATTCTGTCAAAGTCATTCATAGAAGTGAAATTAAAGTGAATCGAATGTAGATAAGACAAAACTTCCTTACTATCAGTTGATCTTGATTTCAAGTAGACTAAATATCTCGAAATCATTTGAAGAATTAAGTGTATATTAAACGCAAGGCAGACAACATGAACCTTATCTGTTACAGTTACTTGCATAGGCCAACAGTGGTGCCGGTCCTCTTTTCCAACGGAATGGGTAGTAAGCCTGTCAAAGATACCTCTTCAACCGTGTAGTCATTTCGAAGAAGGTTCCAGTGATGCAATCAGCGCGAATATTCGTCAGACGGTATTCAAAAACGTGCTCGTGCTTAGCAATGAGAACTACTCTGAAAGTGAATTAAGTTTCCCAATCGAAACGTAACCTCGAATAGTTGCTTACAACATCTCAGTACAATACTGTCTTAACCACCCTGCAAACATCAGAAAGCACCATCGCTCGTTCCGATGCGAAGGCAGCACTGGAAGTGCTGACGCTGCATCATTCGTACGACGAACCATCGAAATCGCAAATAGAGCAGATATCCAAAGCCGAAATGACAAACATGCCATGTTGAGCTCGCTGCGGACGCATACGACGGGTGTGGAAGAACTCTGGAAATGGTTCAAAGAAAATTGGAATAATCTTAAGAGCGAACCGACATCTGTATTGAAGTGGGTGATTGTCAATATATGTACCACTGGCTTTGCGAAGTTCGCGCAGTACGATGAGGTTGAGAGATTCTTCGCTCACAAGGATCTTACCATAAGTTACACTTTTCAAATTCCCCTTTTGGTATTATCGTTTACTGATTATTGTTTGTGCCTGTACGAGTAGAGCGTGGGTACCACGCTTTCCCAGAGCTTGGATGAGATCAAGGCGAAGGCTACTTGGGTGGAGAGGTATCGTGAAGATGTGGTGGAGTGGTTGAAAGAAAATGGATACTATTAAAAGTTGCTCTAGAAAATATCTACGACTTCGTCGGGATTCGGATACATATCCTCAGATTCAGTCCCAGGGTATACCACTTCGAAGTCTGAGCAAAATGGAAGACGAACGGGGGAGTCAGGTTTCATCGCGGGGTAAGTCGGATGTGTACTGTAAGCGATGCATTTCGCTGTTTTAAAGATGAATTTTTTATCCTTGTAATTAATTTGCCTCCATTCCATCCTTCCCCTCCTTGCTTTATGAACCCCTATTCCTTTTCTTTGGATATCTCGAAGATGTTTGCTAAGATATGTTTATATTCTTGGGGGGGTTACTCGAGTACCCTGCGATCGTTATTCTCGGCTACCTACCCTGGGATGGCCGATGAAAGAAATCCACCAAGGTTTTTTCTCAACGAGCTACGAAGAGATCGCTCAATTGCCTAACCGACGACCTTTACTGGGTCACGGATACCGGAAAGGGTTACCTACTAAAATAACAGCTTAGCTTGTAAAAATTCGAGAAGAATAAAAATCGAAACGCGATCATATATATTAAGGGCCCGTTCGGATTCGACTTATTTTTTTGATTTATATCTGACTTATTTCTCGCTTATTTTATATAAAATAAGTTAGAATATAAATCAACCTAATTAAATAGAATCCAAACAATTTAACTTATTTTATGATTTATTTTCTGATAAATCTTAGAAGTAAAAAAGTTTCGGTAAAAATAATTTTTATTTATTTATTTAATATATATGAAAACTTTTTATCTATAATAGAATATTCGTAATTTCTTTTTCTTTTCTTCTTATAATATAATAATAATTATGAAGTTATTATCGTATAAGAAGAAAAAGAAGAATTCATTCTTTTTTTCTAAAATAATTAATAATAAAATTAATAATAATAATAAATAATCCGATTTTTTTCTGGAAATCCTTATATTATTAAAATTTAAGACGTTTAAGAAAATATTTAAAGTAAAAACGAAATCGAAATTTAAAATTAAATTATTTATTAAATTTAAACGTAAATTAATTATAAAAGAAACTTTAATTAATAGAAACGATATTTTTATTTTTGAAGATAAGTTTAATAAATTTAGAAAATTTTATATTAATTAGATAATCGAGATAAAAGAAGGTTTAATCGATATTTATCTTTAAATATTTATAAATAGAAAAATTATTAATAATATTAAATTTAAAAAAGAAGTTTAATTAAATATTATTAAAAGATTTTATAAGATAATTTATATTAGATTAAAAAAACTAGAATATAAATAGGCTTATAATAAATATATTTAATATAAGAGTTAATAGAAGTTATAGGTTATATATAAAAAGAATTTAAATATAAGATAAAATATAAAGTTTAAGATATTTAAAGTATATAATTTTATTTAAATTAGATTAGAAAAGATATTATCTATTTTTTATTATCTTTTCTAATTTATAATAATTAATAGATTAAATAGGCTTATTTTAATATTATTTAATATAAAGATAATATCTTTTATAATCATGAATTTATATATATTATTATACTAGATTCTTTTATTATCGATAAAAGTATTATCTCTATTAATTATTATAATAAAAAGAAGCCTTAAAACCTTAATAATAATAAAGAGAATATATAATCTAATAATAATTTCCTTCTATTAATTATTATTCTTCGATGCTTTAATATATCGATTTCTAATAATAAAAGTAATTTTAATAATTATAAATTAAATAAAAAAAAGTTTATAAAGAATATAAAAGTAATAAAGATAATATTTTTATCGGAATATATAAGAAATTTATTCTTTTATAATATATTAATAAAAAGAATATAATTAATAAAAATCTTTTAAAGAAAACTTTTAATATTATAAAGAAAGATTATAAAAATCGTATAAAGTTAATAATATTTTAATATATTAAGTTATTTTAGAGATTAGAGTATAAATTATTTTATAAGATCTTTTTATAGTTTCGATTTAATTTAATTAAAGATTAATATATTAAAAATATATTTAATTTAAAGTCTAATACTTTATAAGATCTTTTTAATAAAGAATATAATTCTTTAAAATAATATTATAAATAATAAATATTTTAGGTTTATTAGAATTCGAATAGATTATATATAATAATTCAATTATAATTTATAGAAATATTTCTTAAAATAATCCTTATAAACCCTTTTATAATCTTTTAATCTTTTTTTTAAATATTTTAATCCCTTTTATTATTATAATTTTCGATATATTCTAAATAATTTATAAAATAATTCTAATAATTCGCTTATATTATATTTATAATCAGATCTCTAATTTTATCTATTATTTTTAATTTTTATATATTATAAAAGAATAGAATAATTAATTATTCTTTATTATTATTATTTTTATTTAATTTATTATTAAAATATCGATTAACGTTTTTTCTTTTCTTCTTATATACTTAATTATATAATATAATAAAAGCTAATATGAATTTTATTTACTTTTTAAAAAAATATTTATAATTTTTTAATATTTTTTATTTCTTTTTTATAATATTAAATATCCGTTTAATAATATTCCGGAGAATCGAATAATATAAATTAAATAATTTCTTAATATTTATTAGTTTTTATTTAAACCGATAATATTTTTTTTCAAATAATATTTCGTTCTATAATATAATATTAATATAGTTTCTATATTTAAATAACCGGTATTAATAAACTAATATTTATTAAATAATATAATAAAATTATAATTATTTTAAGTATCTTAGAATATTAAACTATTATATATAAAACTTTCTTATTTAATTAATATATATATAAATTCTATATCGAAATTATATTCTATTAATATATTTTAAAAAATCTAATTTTTTTAGTTTCGATATTAATATTTTTCTTCTTTAAAGATATAAGTTTTAATATAAATATTATTAATAGTATTAATATATTAATCGAAATATTTAATATATTTAGGGTTATTAATAATCCTAATATTAATAGAAATATCGTTTATTAATAATATAACCTTTTTTATATAAAATTAAATTATTATATCTAAGATTTCTATGAAAATATAATTAATAATATCTTTTAAATAAAAGAATTATTTTTATGTTTCTCTATTAGAATTAATAGTTTTAATAATATATAAGAAGATAATAAATTTCTTTTTTATTAAAATATTTTAAGTTTCAGAATTATTAAGAAGATCTCTTTTTTTATATTAATTATATAATTTATAAAATATATTTAAAAATATTCGTAATATATAATATATCTTTTCTGGATAATTATAATTTAATAATTAATTTATATATTCTTTTCTTATAGTTTTATTATTTTATAAAAGCTTTTTTTAGCGTTTAAGTATATATTTTATAATTATAATTATATAGAAAATAATAATTTCTCGGTGTTTTTTATATATAATTAATATTATAAAATAAAATAATAATAAAATAGAATAAATATAACGGTAATAATAATATGATAATAATAGTAATAATATAATAGAGATAATAAATTAGGTATATTAAGGATATATTCGTATAACGATAATGCGTATTAAAATAAATGAAAATAAATAGGTTAAATCTACTTATTTTCGGTTCATCTAAAATTAGCGATTTATTTAACTATTTATTTGGAAAAATAAATCATTAAATAAATGGGAATATAAGTTAAATCGTATTCGGATTTCATTTATTTTTTGATTTATTTAAATAAATGGAAAAATAAATAGAATCCGAACGGGCTTTAAGAATAGAAATCGAATAACCATTTTAAGGTATCACTTACATACTAGCTCCAGTTTTAGCAAGGAAACTTACATTCTAATAACTTTAAAAAGGCTTATCTAAATAAAAATCTGAAATATCTATCAACATATACAATAATCGTGAAGTGTTTCTACTATTAATCTCCTGCTCAATAGCCGGTAAATTCAGGCTCGGTATCTATTACATTAGATAAGCTTAACTTTCAACACACTCCGCAGCGCTAAAATCTCACAAACTACTGTCAACTTTTACTAGATGCATCTAGTCTGACCGGACTAAAAAGGTAGCATGGTGCGGGGTGCAGCTCTCCCCAGAGTTCGCTTACAAATTCACACCCATAATTTCTCCGTCGCGAAATTTTCCGGCGCCGGCTAAGTGAAATAAAATGCTGCAGAAAACGGCAATGCACCAGATGTGCTATTTTCCCTTCTTGTGCAGTGTGAAGCACTATGCCGTGGTATGCTTGCTTCTGAAAATTAGTCAGACGGTTAATACATAGCTTATACAGTAGAACCTCATATTTCATCAAATACTTTGTATAAAACACTTCGTCATGATTAGCCCGTTGGGAAGTATGTCAGACGGCCAAATTTATGCTTATACAGTGGAGTCTCGGGTATCTGTGGTGAGATATGTGATAGAATTTTGCTTTCCATACGCTCGGTTTGCCAATGGGAATTTTCCCACAAGTACAGTATGCGGGTGCTTTCCGCGCTCAATTCCTACGCAGTTTGTTAACCAATCTTTGGATTTTGTGACGTCGATTTCGGGTCTCGGCAAATGATAAATATAATACACAACTACTCCCCCTGAATATTGTTCGCTACGTAGTTCTCGAAATATACATTATGCTTCTTGACCCGCTGCCGTCTTCATACTTACTTTTCACCAATTACTTTCTCACCTATTGTCGTAGGTGAAGCCTAGGAAGGACATCGGAGTAATCGAGGAACCGCTTAGACTCCTGGATCGCAAAGTGAGTATTTTCAACACAGAAGACACTTCTTCCCCGCGCGAGAATTTACGAGCACCCGTACTTCTCATATTTGAACGCCCTCAAAACTAAAGTCATTCAAAACTCGAACATCACTAAAACCACAACCCAGAAATCAACATGTTCTCCCAATCAACATCAGCAATACTCCCTTACATAATCCTCACTCTCATCCCCCTCATAAACAGTCTCACCCTCAACACCACCTCACCAACCGTAACCCTCCTCAACGGAACCTACATCGGCAAACACGTCCCAGAATGGAACCAAGACCAATTCCTCGGAATGCCCTACGCCATACCCCCACTTGGACCCCTTCGATTTGCATGGCCTCAATCGATTAACTCATCATTCTCGGAACCTCGTAATGCTACAGAATATGGTTACAGTTGTTATCAATACGGCACTAATTTCAGTCTTTCTGAGGATTGTTTGACCATTAATGTTATTAGACCGACGGGGACTACTAGTGAGGATAGATTGCCTGTTTTGGTTTGGGTTTATGGAGGGGGTTTGACACTTGGGACGACGGCTGATCCACAATACAATCTCTCTGGAATCACCGCTGTAGGACAGCAAATCGGAAAACCAGTAATAACAGGTACCTCCTCCCCCCTCTCCCCCAAAACAAAAATCCAATCCAAACCAACCAACTTATAGTCTCAATGAACTATCGCCTCGGCGTCTGGGGCTTCCTAGCAACCCCCCAAATCCTAGCCGAAGGCTCCTCCAACGCGGGCCTCCTCGACCAACGTCTCGCCTTCCGCTGGATCAGCGAAAATATCGCCTCCTTCGGCGGGGACCCAACCCACATCACCATCTGGGGCGAGTCCGCCGGCGCCCAAAGTATCGGCTACCACCTCTTCTCCTACGCCGGCCGCAATGACAATTTATTCCACGCCGCAATCCTAGAATCCGGTGGTCCCGTCGGTGCATCTCTTAATCAATTGTCTTACTACACCTCTCCAACTGAGAACTTGACAAGAACAACGAATTGCTACACTTCTTCTAATCAGTTGGGATGTCTAAGGAATTTAACGTCAGAGCAGTTATACACTGCTCAAGTTTCGCAAATTTGGAACCCCATCGTCGATGGTGATTTCCTCCCCGCCTACCCCTCATCCCTAATCGAAAGCTCCTCCTTCATAAAAATCCCCCTCCTAAACGGTGCAAACAGCGATGAAGGGACCTCTTTCGGAATAGCAGGACTCAATACCGAGACCGACATTTTCAATAACCTGTTAGTATATCGGAAGAGCGCAGCTTATGGGATTTCAGCACCGACGGTAAGTCTGCTTCACTTCTTTCCCTTTAAGTTTGCTTCACTTTTGGAATGAGACTGATTTGAAAGGCGAGGAAATTACTAGAATTGTATCCGAATGATCCGGCTAATGAACCGCCGTATTATATTACGAATGCGACGATTTTTCCGAGTGAAGGGTTGCAGTGGAGGAGGGATTGTGCGATTAGTGGGGATTTGGTTATGATTGCGCAAAGGAGGAGGATGTGTGAGGTGTATAGTGAGAGTGGGTTAGATGTTTTTAGTAAGTTTGATGAGCTCTTTGAGTTTAGTTGAGATGTTTTTTTGGGTTGAGGTGCTTTTGGTTGGGGATAACTGTGTTTCAGTTGCTACGAGTGTAGGAAACTCAGTATGAAGCGGGGATGTGGTTTGAAATCAACTCATTCGAAAATTGCTGAGTTGAGTTGGTTTTGAAATCGAAAGGGGGTTGAGAAGTTGCGTACTTGGCCATTGCACCCCCATCCAAATTCTCCACCCCTTATCTTCCTTCCCAACACCCCTCAATTCTCCTCACCAGTGCAAGAAAGTCAAATCAACTTCTCCCCACCCTCTTCCCCCCCTCTTCCCCTCTCCCCCTCAAACTAACGCCATCAGGCTACCGCTTCGACACGCCCCTCTGGAACGCAGCAGTAACCGACGGCGCAAAACACTTCGTAAACGTAGTCTTCTCCTTCCAAAACATATCCGGCGCGTTGGGTCCTTTACCTCAATACCAGAACTACACGGATTTATCACATAACATTGGGAAAGCATGTACGTTTTCCCCTATTTCATCCCCCTCCCCTCTCCCCCTCTACCTTTTTCATATCTAGTGAAGATGAAGATGAAGTTTGAGAGATATAGTAGTAAAAAGGAGTTGTTACGAGGAAAAGAAGCTGCTACCAGGATGCGAGAATATACTGATAAAGAGTACTGTACAGATATTTCATTTGCAAACACCTACGATCCGAATACTTTCGCAAATATAAGTAACAGCACCCTACCCCACTGGCCCGCCTACACCACCTCCACCCCCCAAAACATGGTCCTAAACTCCAACCTCACATTCGTCGAAGACGACACGTGGAGGAAAGAGGGAATAGCATTCATAAATACGGTATGGAGGGAGTTGATGGCTTAGTTGTATATAGCGAGAGGAAGGAAGAGTCAAGAAGCGAGAAGAAGGTTTCTCGTCCTGGTTCTCTCCTAGGTTCGAATCTCCCTAATTTTGAAACTCATCTTCTCGCAACAGTATCCTTCCCTCAGTACAGTACATACATACACTTGCGGATGAAAATCTCTCAGCATTTATAGCCTGCCAGAGCACGAGTTCGAACGTCGGGACACATCGTAACATGCTCGTCATCTCTTTCAAATATGCTCCCAACTGTCAAAGAGAAAAAAAATTGCAGCGTACTTCTCGCCATGCCTTCCATAATCTTCACATTGTGCTTTAGGCACTCAAAGAAGCGTTCGAAGCGAATTGCAATTCATTTCTGGTGCGAGTGACTAGATTCCATATACCACTATACTACCGGTACAAATTATATATTGAAACTCTGCTCGGTTAGAATACGACAACCTATTGCTAACATGAATAGATTGCCAGGCCTCTCGACTCACTCAGGAGTTGCAGGATGCGAAATCCAATTATTTCCAATATCGTCACCAATAACAATTTCCAATAATGCTGCTTGCTACCCTGGAACATGAGGCACAACAGGTAAGAAAAGAAAAGTTGAGCCTCCATCAAAAACAGGGACAAGCATAAAAATAGATAAGAGACAAGCACAAGGCACATTTCCCCTGCCGATCAAAAAGGAACGTCCCAGACTGTGATTTTTAATCAAACAGCTAGCAATAAATCCAATCCCACGCTCCTTCATAAAAGTTATGAAAATACTGTCGTGACCGCTTATGAAACACTTCACAATGCCACCCCCCTATGTCCCTGAAATTGGGGGTTATTTCCTTCCTCGTAGTTGGGGGCCAGCGTAGGGCAAAATCCCTCTCCCCCCCTCCCCTCCACCCCCTTTGAAAATTACAACCTGAAAATCAAGCCACACCCGCAGACGGGGCTCGTACCAAAAACAAGCACTGCAAGCTGGCAGGACCGAAAATCGTGCAACGTACCCATCAAGGTAAACCCCCGCTGAAGATAAGTCCGCAAACAGTTTAGATGAGAGTAGTAAGAGGAAGAGGAAGAGGGAGAACCTTGTCTCCCAGCAGCACATCTGGACCTCCGCGCGCATCTCAACAGAAAAATTCAAAGAAAGCCTGTTTTGGGCTTGCAGATTCCCGATAATCCTGATGCTCGCTCCACTTCTTGGGCAATTGTTGGCAAGTTTGCTGCATTACTTGCATCCCGAAAAGGTCCAGAAGATAGACTAGACTGGTCTGGTCAAAAGAGAAAGAAAAGAAGCCTGAAAATCAAGTCAAAACGTCATCAAATGAACATGTCACACTCACCTAATATTCACAACGCTAGAAGATCCCTCTCCCGAGATACAACAGCCGAGGAAGCTACCGCCAAGAAATAACACCACGCATCAAACCAGCCTCTTCTATTCCTTGAAATCCCCACCTCACCCCCAATTTGAGAAATTCGAGAAAATCTCGCCGAATTCAGGGTTTCTCATTCTCAGCAAAGCCCTCAGCAGATCAATTTCTGCATGCAGAGTCGAAATGAGGCAATAATCGCGCGTAAGATGACGAGGCGCCAACGGATCGATGCGTGAAGAATAGGAGTACCAGCCTCTCATCGCACGAATGAGAGAATGCAAAACAAAGAAAGGAGAGAAGGAAGGAATCAGAGACAGAAAAATTCGCAAGACGACGAACAAGTCATGACTCCTCAGCCCCGCCAGGTTTTCCGCCCCCGAACGAGTGGGGAAAGCAAATATCATCACTGCATACGTTCTAATGAATAGGGCGGCGTAGAAATCACTTCTGAAGCTTCAGAGAGGGTGATAAAACGATAATCGGAATGCAACGTTCCATGCGTAGCGGGTCCCTTGGAAAAGAAGGTCAAGGAGATTCGACAACTTGCCCAAGGTACCAGATCGCTAGTATCTCCGTAGATGGTTTGAAAATAACCTCCGAAAGTTCTTTCGTAGCCTAGCTTGGTTCGCGAACAATCGTCAGCTGAGAGTTAAGCGGCAATAGGCATCAGGCGATCACGAATTGAGACAAAGGGTATGATCTCCAGGGACACAGGCTGGTGATTCAGCCCAGAAATCGCAAGCGAGGCATCAGGAAATCCCAGGGGAATGGTTGAGAAAGTTGACCGTCTTTATATCTGAGTTTTGGTGCGGCCGAGATGGCAGTAGTGATATTGTATTTCGCCGTGACTAGCCTACTAAATAGCTTGAAGCTAGAGTTGTTGGTCCAGGGTTGAATGTTGAGTTCAATTTCGAGCCCAAGCTCATGAAACGGCGATAGTCACGTTCTGTGTGACTAATACTGATAGTGAGTGCCGGTGCGGCTGGCGCTAGTTTCGACACCTGGGTAAATACCGTAGTGATTGTTGACCAAGCTTAGCCCCCTTTTTTGAGCTTGGTGGTCACTAGCCCCTCCCTTGGGGTAAGGCATCAAAAGATAGGGGGGGCTAGCGCCTTGGAAAAGCACCGAGAATCTTAGTGAAGCACGAAAGGGTATGAATCCAGCACTAGCCAGTTATCCGTCTCCAAACAAGCCATTTTGCTGTGAGACTACTTTAGGTCAGGAACTCGTCAGCCTTGTGGAACAGCACCGTCTCCATCTCCGCCCACCGTCAGGACCCTTTTTTTGCACTGACAGCAACATACCCAACCCCATCTTGGATCTGCCGTCCGCTGAAGATATGCGAGCTGCCGGCAGGGTCCTTGATGCCTCACGCCCAAGTCGAGATTTGCATGTGCGCCTGCCCAACGGCCAGACAGCTCACTCTGCTTTCGCTACTTCGGACGTGTTCACCTGACGTTCTGACGTTCTGCCGTCTGCCCGTGAGAAGGGTGACAAGCGGGAAGCCACCTCATAATTGACGCTTTATGGCGATATCAGGAAAGGATAATGGCGAACCTGCGGTCCATTCGCCCTTCTCGAGGATATTGATTGCTGGCAGAGCAGTCCCTGCCTTCTGCATATCCAGTCTCCATGATGCATCTGCGTTCCAACGCAGGGAATATTTCCCAAACATCTCGCGCACGCCAGCCAGGCTCATGGGCTCCTTCAGCGTGGAGTGTGGGACTTTTCGGGAGGGGATGGAAGGATGGTGGCGGGTGAAAAGAGTGATGCTGTGTACTGGAGAACCGCAGATAGCCGCATGATAGGTCGCGGCTTACAATACACACACCGGGTACAAACGAGAACAATGTTCGGCGGCCAGGCAGATCTGTATCTCGCCATCTTGCTTGCGTCTCTTTGCTTT
Source organism: Hymenotorrendiella dingleyae (assembly GCA_003988905.1). NCBI lineage: Eukaryota > Fungi > Ascomycota > Leotiomycetes > Helotiales > Helotiaceae > Hymenotorrendiella > Hymenotorrendiella dingleyae. The sequence continues at coordinate 16,457 of QYAP01000192.1, forward strand.
GGCCATGGGGAGTTTGTGGCTTCGTATTGTTTTCCCTGGCGCCTCCCGAGACAGTGGATGGCGAGACCGGCGGGTTCGCAGCTGCCACTTTGGGTCTGTAATGAAGCTATTGATGTTGTACCATTGTACACAGCACAGGCCAGGGTTCGTGGGTTTGCAGATAGGTCAGATAGGTGTAAGAGGTACAAATTTCATTCGGGGGAAATCGCGTCGAGGAAAGTAGCGACGTCGGTTGTCAACCAGACCCAAGCACCCTCTCTCCAGACAATGGGGACTAGTGCTGTTGATCTCGACGGCTAGGGTTCGAGCGTGCACCATAGGGATGGCAGGGCTACATGCTTGGCTTGAACCTTGTGTGAACGTCGGTCAACGGGCAGGACTCCATCAACATGACATCTTCGCCCATCCTCTTTTCCAGTTTCTGTGAAATGGCCAACCTGCAAATCGCATCCAACGTGACTTTGGGGAGGAGGCATCACAGCTCCAGGAGAGGTCATCAGGCACATCGCAACACGGCCATTGGCCTCTCATCTGTCCCCATTGCCGTGGAAAGTCCCCCCTCAACGACCAAAGCCCGCCATTATTGGCGGGGGAATTCACTGATAGCAGACCAAGCAGCCTTTCCTCGGCCAGCTGTCATTGCTGCTGCTGGTCGCTATAGTGGGAAAGGCTTCAACGTGGAATCCCCGCTGGGCTTCATTGGCAACCTTCTATAACCGTCTATTGCCAGCTGCTCAACCCCACGTTAGCATGGTTCTTGGGATCGAGTCCACGGCGAAGGTTACCGGAGAGCTTTCGTCTGCTACTCATTGGAGCGTCACACCTGGCTGCCGACCAGGGGCTTGGCATTACTGCGCCGAACTTCTGCATGGGTGGGTGAGTGTGGTGGTGGCATGGCGAATGAGTTTATCCATCTTCCCATCAACATCAACCTTTGGCGCGGGGGGGCTCGATGGATGGCTCCGAGCAGAGCAGCATTCCATCGCAAGTGTGAATTGGCTTCATGTCTGCGGGGCGGGGAGCGAATTGGGCGGAGGTGGCCTCCGCTCCTATATAAACATCTCGCAGCTTCTCATCTGCATCAACCCTGACGCAATCGTCACGAGCGGGGAACGATTCCCAGGGCGCCGAACTGGTGGAGGCCTCATTGGCTCCAAGTAGCCAAGTAGGCCCAAGGGCAGGCAGGTCGCGGTCGCTGTCGCTGGTCGTGTGTAACCAGTGGTGCTGGGCGCCGCATGAGATTCAGCAGCAGACGGAGTGAGTTGTCACCTCGGACAGAGATCAACTTCCAGTACAGCATCGTAACCGAGACGCTGTCCGCTGCGGTGCGACCACGATGCACGCAAAGACAGTCGCGCTGCTGCTTGCTGCTTGCTCGTCGTCGCGGGTACCTTGGGCGGCGACCAGCCAGATGAGGGAGAGCGACCGGCGGCCGTTGAGCAGGGCAGTACGGTATCGTCGTCCCCAGAAGCACCATATCTGGTACCTATAAGCACTGGTAGCCATGGTCGGGGCATGTACCTCTCTGGGACGGCGGCGAGAGAGGACCTGGCTGTTAGGACCAGGCTGTTGCAATTCCTGGGCTCAGATGCCTTGAGATGCACAATGACCCGCGTTGAGGCCGTCCTGCGGCGGGGTGAGAAGAGAGAGAAGGGAGAGAATGGAGAGAACGGAGGGAAGGGGTGAGAAGGGGTGAGGAGAAGCTCGTGACGTGGGATTGCAGATGCGATGGACGATGCTTGGTGTTGTCTCCATCATGTGTGTGTACCTACTTTAGGTACCTAGGTACTTTGTCGGTACAGCTCGAAGGGTTTCCCGCAGGTATTCTGCTCGTGCTTCGCTTTATGTTTAAAGTCAATTCTCCGCCCGTTTATTCTCCGAACCTTCCCGTTTCTCTTCCCGTTCTTGTCTACGCCTTTCCTGCCCGAGTCGGGCCGGGGCTCGGATCCGTCGTCGCGGGCCGTTCTTTTCCCCGAGAAGTTGCTAGTAGTCAGACATCACGACTTCCTCTCACCCAAACTTCCTCTCCCCAAACGCTCCAGCCGTATCTGCCAATCACGGGGTCCATGGCGTGAGAGACTATCTCGTAGACACGCCTGGAAAAGATTGGACCGGCTCCCACACGAGGGCCAACGCATGCACGCCTGGAATTTTCACACGCGGGTGCTGGGCAATTCTGGAAGGGGCAGGGATCGATCACTTTTCGCTCTCTCTCGCTCTCTTGCTCTCTTGCCAACCCAGATAGCTGGAGTCTGATAGAGGCCGTCTTGATACAAAAAAGCAATTCGCGAGCGTAATCAACGCCCGCTTCACGTGGCCTGCGGGGATCTATGCACGAGGGAGGGGAAGTTCATTGGGAGGGTGGGGGAAAGAAGTGTGCCTCGAGCTCGGTATGGTGCAGGTTCATGATGGTGGACGTGACCAGCCGCCGTTCAATGCATGTAAGAGCTTTGTCGAGGCCTCTGGACCAACCAGAACGGCGGCCGGGGGGCTTGCCACAGAAAAGCAATTACAGCTTGCCGGCTTTTCAGAAAGTGTTGGATTGCTCGTATTAAGCCCCGCGTCCATTCGTTGGGCATCTGGCTCTGGTGGAGTGGTTGACTCTGCGCACTTTAGCTGGAAGGGGAACATTTTTCCAGAGCCAGGACTATCTTTTTGTTGAGAGCTTCCAGGTGAAATAGTCAACCACCATCCAGAGAGATGCAGCCAAAAGACGCAGCCCAAAGACGCAGCTTCTCTTCGTCGGATCCAATCACCTGGATGAGCAGATTAAAGTCTGTTTGCCAACCCGCCATGCGGGATGCATCGGTAAGCCCTTTAGGACGTCCACCTCCTCTCTGCATCTCAACATGCAAAGGTGGGAAAGGAGATGGGAAGAGGAATGCGGAGCAAGATGAAGGAAGAGTTGATTGAAGGAGAAGATGGGCAATAATCCCATGGGCGTGTGACGAGGAAAGATTGATCGTTTTGGTACCTGAAAACCGTGTCTGGCATGTCTGGCATGGTATCTCAGAGTTAGACATTCAGAGACTTGGCTCGAGAACTAGGCTGCTTCGGTCCCATACATATCTCTTGCTGCAGAAGATACGAGCGCACGCATGCTGCTCTGTACAATGGAAAACTCTTGATGGAAGAAGAGAAGATGGGAAGAAGGCGGGAGAAAGATGGATACGGAGAGCCAGGTGATGCCATGGTGCAGGAGAGGAGAGCAAGACCGCAGTTGGCTTCAAAGAAGGGGCATGGCAAACCACGGCCACGAAAACCCAGGCCGCCGCTGATTGGCCCGATGGCGGGACGCGCTCCCGAGTGGAAGCCACTCTCTGCCCAGGTTGGCATGGAGTGCTGGTGAGCCGATACATTCTGGTCAGCAAAGAGTGACCTCTGAGCTCATTTGGCCCCATTGAGCTGTGTCGGGGTTGCTCACGATAATTGCTCGCGGTACTTGGTCGTCGTGGCCGCTCGGCGGGCTGAGACATGAGACACTTAAGCTCAAGACCCCGCTGGCTGAAGTTCCTTTCTTATTTTAGAGTGTCAGATGGCAGGTTCCTTTGCAGTCGCAGTCGAAAGACGGCGACATGTCGCTAGGCAGGTTGCGGTACCTGGCCGATGCGCAAAGCATGCTAGAGGGAGCAAGTACCTATAGTCGCAGCCCTCGTGAACCACTACCCTCCTCTCTACCGCCGCCAACCTCGACGCGACTGGCTCACAGGGCGGGCCCCCGAGCATTTGGCCGATGGCATGCCTTGCATTGCCCACGAACTACCGCAGAACTAACAAAGCAGAGCGAAGGGGGGCGGAGAAAGCTAAAGTCAACGACGCCAAAAAGTCTGGGGATTCTCCTATTGGTGATTGCCAAGCGCGAGCCGACCTGCGCTCATCGATCCCATCAACACCAACACCACTCGTCCACCACTCCCCGACGCCCATTGGCCCGTCATGCTTTGCAGACGGTGATGAGAGACATGGCGCAGTGCGACCGCTGGTTGACTCGGCTTCGAATCTTGACTTGACGTCTCTCCATGGGCCTTCCTGGTCCACGCAAACCAACTGCGGAAGATGCCTTCTTTTTCCCACCGAGAGACGTGAGAGGCTGCCTCTGCTGGCCCATAGGGCGAAAACAAAAGAAGAGTTGAGTGGCGCGTGGAAAGCCACTCCCTGGAAAACGGCATAGGACATCTGCATGCCGGCCGCAAAGCTCACCCATAGGTCCCTCACTCGACCTCGCGCGCCCTTGACCTTGGAAGGGACTTTTGCCTGCTGCGGTTGGCGTCCTCTCTCTCTCTCTCTGCCATCTTGCCCATCTCTATCTCATCAAACTCAGACAACTTGCCACACGCACGCTATCATATCATATCACTATCACTCCCACTCCCTCATCCTGGCACATCGCCGGTCCTCGTCTCCGAGGGCGTCGCGCGTGCTGATTGGCCAGAAAGCGCCACCGTGGTAAAAAAGGGGGGCCGCCAGGGAGCAGTGCCGTGCGGCTCTGGCAGACTTTCGGACGCTTCCCGGTCCAGTCGGTACCTGAATTTAGCTGGATGATACGTCGCATCCTGGAGATCATCCGTCCATATCTGGGGGAAGCCTTTCAAACGACGCTAGTGATGGAGGCGTCTCTCTGGTAAGCGTGCCTAGCCTGTATAGGAGCTAGGGTCGAGGGACGTATAGGGACGTATAGGAACTAGTATGTAGTGCAGCTAGACCGTAAAGGACTCCCTCGCTCGCTAGCTGCTCAGGTAGTCCCATCAGGAACAACTTGTCTCTTCACAAGCGTCTGTAGAGGGGAAGTGAGTGTTTAGAGGCAAGTGAGTGTTGCATACGCGAACGTTGAGAGTTGTTTTAGTTCACTTGAAACGCAACTCTGCTCTCTCTCCACGCGACTAAACCCCTCTCTGCTTCTTCTCAGCTCTGCTTGTCTCTCGCTTTTACGTCTCCATTCCATAGCCAACCAATTTGGGCCCTCTCAGCGGAACCCAGCGGCTCGAGACGCGACGCTGCAGGCCCCGAGAGAGCGGCTCCGTGCGTGTTGTCCGCACGCATTGGCAGCATGCAGCCATACAGCAAATGCCTCTCTTCTTGAAAAAAAGCGAGGTTATACCAGATCTAGATCTTGTGCCGCCGCTGATTTGCGTGATGATTTTGCCTCTGCTTCCTGCTGTTGCGGCCACTGCCGCTGGAGCTGCTGCTGCTGCTGCTGCTGCTGCTGCTGCTGCTCAATCTCATGCTCATGCTGCTCATGCCGCTGCTACGAGGACTCTTGCTGCGTGTGGATGATGCTGCGTTCGCCTTGCTGTCAACTAAACCTTTAAACACCGGCCCCTATCCACATCACGGCCATCCGCAAACAGGACCGAGTCTTTTTCTCTCCCAGCAAGAGCGCACGTCGAGTCCAGCGTCACTCCTCTGTCCTTGCTCCAACCCCCCCTCCTCCTCCTGCTCTTGCTCCACCGTCCTCTTGAGCTCTCCTGTTTTGTGCCTGGCTTTGCACCACCGACTTGCTGATCGGATTGATTATTGACTTTTGTACGAGCTTCTCTTCTCGGTCCTTCCGGCGGCCGGTAATTTCACGCTCGAGTCCCAGCGGAACGGGACGCCAATATCGTGAAGATCACGTCGACCTCCTCTTCTCCAGGGCGACCCACCAGCATTGGCTCTTGCGTCGGCATCATTGCCATTGGCACTCGACGTGAAGCCGTGAGCGTGCAAAGGAGGGGAAGAAGAGCGACCTAGAGGACGCGTACGACCCGATAGACATCTCTAGCAAGACGGCTCTCTGCTAGTGTCTTCGCTGCTAGTATCTCCTCTACTAGCCTCTCGCTAGCCTCTACCTAGGTACGGTAGTGTCTAGTCCCCCACGTGCGCCATCCCTCCTGCTCCACCTGGGCACCTCCTGCTCCTCCACTGCTCTAGCAATTGGAGATCCACCCTCGACGTTGCCGGACTTAGTGGCAAGCAGCTCGACCGTAGTCGCTTGTCATTGTTTAGGTATACAAACTTCTCACTCATACATAGAGCTCCCCTTCCCTCCCCAGTTCAAGCTCATCCACTCCATTTCCACCGACACAAACACTCCCGGACTCGCATCTACATCCTCTCAACCTCCGGCCCTTTCCTTCCCTGCACCAGCAGCAGCAACAAGAGGAACAATAGCGCCAGGCCTCCCCACGCCTTCGCCTCTCAGCCCTGAGTGTGGAAGTGGTCGTTGCTCTCCTGCACGACACCGTCAGCCCAGGTGAAAGTCATCGAGCTTCGCCATCCTCCATTCAAACCTCCGCCGCGGAATCCTCCTCCTCTGCTGCCGGACAAATCGAAAGCGCTCGAGCACGCGGTGCTGACCAGCTTAAGCTTACATCTGCTCCATTGTCTCACCGAGCACTTCCTCTCCAGCATCGACCGTGGGCTTTGAGAAATAGCGAAGTGAGTGATCTTGGTCAGACTGCTATCCGAGCATATCAGATCTCTTCACCCCAGATTGGAGATCTGGCACGCCGTCGAGCCACAGCCCAATCGCTTGCTGCTGGCCTTGGAGCTACCACTGTCAGGGGTTTCTCGACGCCGTCCAAACATCCAACAAACAGGCCCAAACCCAGCACTTCTCTCCGTCTCCTGCTCCTCGCCTCCAGCCCGCGTACATCCCAAAGCCAGTGTTGGATCCTCTTGCAGGCATTCGCCCACCCTCCCAAGCATCATTGGATTGAGCATATCCCAACATCCACTGCTTCCACTCCGGCCATTCTGAAATCCGGAACAGACAGACGATCTTCGCCGCCGTATTCTGGCTGCATTGTGACTGGTCCACCCCCCCGGCCGTGTGCGAGTAACCTTCTGCAGCCTGCAGGTCTTCGCTCAGCCTTGTCTATCCTGGACTGTCTCTTCGGGCGCTCCTCCTGCACCTGGCTGGCCCCTACTGGCACACCCCTCACCTATACTTTACTCTGATACAGCACCACTCTGCCACTACGACACCACCGGCAGCAATTTGCAACTCGGATTAAAACCAGCACTGCGCTGCAGTCAACCCCCATTGAGAGTGTAGCGTTACAGTTGCCCCTTTTCCTGGCGTGCAAGAAGGCAAAACAAGCGCATTCACTGCCATTGCCAGCCATTACCATTACTATTACCGTCACGATTGACATAAGCAATACCACGATCGCTGCCTCCTCTTGATACTTCGGCACTGACAGCTCCTCCTCATCCTTCTCCCGGAAACCCGAAATAGCACTTGTCGGCCATTTCCCAGCTCCACTCCACCATCGAGCAAAAGCATCATAACCAGATTGGCCCCCAAATTCACCCCATTACCCATCCTTGCGACGACCAATCACAAACAAGACCGATCACAGCATCCAACTCCATCCAACTCCCGCTGGGCGCAGCAAAGAGAGAAAGCACATCTGGAGCCAGAATCACCGTCGGCAGTCGAGGGAAAACAGAAACAAAACGAGAAACAGAAACAGCAGCACGCTACAGGAGGATCGCCCGCCTCGCAGATTCGATAGTTGGTCAACGGCTGCGCAGCCTCCTCGTTCTTGCTCTTGCGACGTGCACTTGACGGTTTCGTTGGATTAAATTGATTGACTCGAGTGGCTAGTCTGCAGCAACCAAACACCTCTCCTCACATTTGCCGGTCCATAAAGCTGGGATCAGAGTACAGACGGGGGGCATTGGTGAAGAAAGGTTAGCCGTGCCCATCTCATATCGCACGGCAGCGGGATCACAGAGATCGCAGAGATCGCATATCTGGCTCTCCTGTGAGAAATTCAGACGTTGACGCGCCGGGCAGCTCTAGAGGACTCGAGCAAGAAGGTGAAAGGAGCGACAGGCAGTGTTTTGCATTTTCAATCTATTTCCAACCAATCCGCGGTCCGCCAGCACCCCCTTCCGCATCCCGCCCTGTGCATTAGAGTGGCCTAAGAGTGGCCTAAGAGTGGCCTGTGCAGCAGCGTGAGCCGGGGTGCCGCCTTCCCTCTGGACGCCATAACAGCTTGGAAAGCCCATAATTATTACCCTCCGCTAAGCTACCGCTACCGCGCGTGCACACCACCATTTCCTTACCTGGGAGCTGCTGCTAACTAATAACCACCCCTCCACCACACCAGCCCTTCAAGGCTGCTGCTGGCTGCTGCGAAAAAGGCAGACACCGACGACCGACCACCACACTCACTCTGAGGCCGCTAAACTGCCCACTCTCCCGCGCAGGTCATCCCTCCGCGGCGAGATCTCAGCCCAGCACCAGCTCCAGCTCTGCGAGTATTGTTCCTTTCCCCCCTCCCTCCTTCGACTGCTCCCCCGCAGTCTGGGGAGACTTCAGAGGGTCCCGTTCTAGCTACCCGCTGCCGCCCGTGCTAGGCACCCAACCAAAACCCACATCCCGCACGCATCACCCCCCCATTCAACCACCCCCCCTCCCTCAAGCCGGCCTCTTCCTTCCAGCACTATCTCAAACAACGCGCTTCGCTCCAGCAGGACGCCTCTTGATCTGGGTGCGGTGCTGGCAGTTGAGAAGAACCTGTTAAAAGGTCTCTCGCGCGTCGGTAACGGTTACGGATCGCTTCGGTCGCTTGCACGCACGCACGCTGTTGGTTCCTCCAGCCTGCTCGCTCTCTCTTCCAGCCCAGCGCCCTGGAGCCCCTTGCCAGAAGAGAACAGACGAGAAAAGTCCTTTTCTCTCAGCGAATGAGAGCCGACAAATGACTGAAAGTAAGTGTCGAATCCTTTCCCCTCGATCTCTTTTCTCTCCCCATGTATATATAGAGGGGCGTCAGCCTACGCTCTCCCAACACCCGGCTCCCCTTTCCCCCTCCTCTCGAGGTTGCTAGGCGTCAATTGTCGTCTCCGTTCGTTCTGCCCCCCCAAAGTTGTTATTCGTCCTCTGTTTTGTTTTGTTGCGCGCACGCTTTCTAATTGGCCGTGGTACTACCCGCACCTTTCCTTTACCCTATTGGTTTTGCCATCCCAAGAGAACACCAAGTGTGTGCTTTGCTATTCAGCGCTCCGTTGCGCAGCGGGATCTCAGATGGTGGTAGATCCCGTGTACGACTTGCAAAACACCCTGGCAGTGAAAGGTTGGAGCGACGATGGTGATGGGTGCCAGGATAGCACAGCTCCCTCTTTGCGCACCCACCCTCCTTCTCCTCCTCATGGCCAGCTACTTGCATGCCCCTCCACCCTCCCCCCCTTTCCCCTCCACCCATTCGCTATCATTTCTTCGTACCTCTGGGCGTTTTGGGTATCAAGCCAAGACGTGCGTGGGAGAGCAAGTTGAGGAAGGTCACGACTAATCCGACCCCCCCTAGTTCTCCCATCGGCAAACTTATCGCTAAATCACTTCATGTGCTCGCAATCTGGTAACCCTCAAGATTTAGCTGCGTTTTCCGGGCACTCTCCTGCGTGTATTATCGGATCGGAGGCGGAGCCTGACAGCTCTTCCAGACAGAAATTCGCACATCCGCCTGCTCTCCCATCGGATATGGGCCTGCAATACATGACCTCAATACCCACCACAGATGATGTTCGGTGAGTTCCAATTTTCCCCTCCATTGGACGTGGGTTCTCGTGATGCCCCAACCCCCTTGCATTTAGGCACTTTGGTGCCTTCTGGACACAAGGTTGCTCCTTTTCAACGTTGTCCATGCATCTGCTCGCTCGCAAGTTCGTCGCCGCCCAAGTGGTGGTGGCAGAGGGCACGGAATGCCACGAATTTACCCTCTACCCAACAGCTTGTCAGTCGTTGCACGGCTTAAGCCTCACGGCGGGACGACAGTTCACTGCTGCAATACCTTGGATCACGCGAGTGGTCCCCGCTCTTGTGGGACAAGACGTTGAGCTGGCTGTCCTACATATGCGGTCCAACTGGGCACCATTACCGTGCGGGTTGAGCGTTGCTCCCGTCCTGGCGTTTTCGTTCAACTTTAAATCGCTGTCTTGCAGTCATGCAATGTGGTGGCTGACTGATAACTCAGATTCAATCCGGATTCCGGTACATCACATAGCCCTGTATATTCGATTGAGCCTGCAGTACAAAGCACTTCGTCGTCATCGACCTTAGCTTTTTCGCCTTATTCTAACTTATACCAACCGAGCTTGAGCAGCGGTACTTCGTACTCAAGCGGAGGGAGCTCCTACTTTTCTCCGAGCTCCTCGCTCTTCTCTATGCCGGATAGCATCAAGCCACGCATAGGCTCATTGTATGTCAATTTCCTCCTAGCCACCCACCACTTGAGCATCATGAAATCGGCGACCGAGCATCCATAATGACCTATTCCTATAGAAACCCCTCCGTTGGACTGGCTCCACCAACCCGCTCGCCAGGACTCCCACATCCAGGATCCCCCCTCAATACCCGAGACCTATATACGGGTGCAACACCACAACTTCGGCGAACTTCAGATCTGCTATCCAGATCTCCCTCGCTTTCGTCGGCCGTGAGAGGCGTGCCTCTATCGCCATCGTCAACTAGTGGATTTACAAGTCCAACCAATATGGAAAACCCACTGGGTTCGGCTTCATGCCCGCCCCTGAGTCCCACGGAAGTGATATTTCCCCTTCAGACATCCGATGGTCAAAGTTTGAGACCGGAAATATTTGGACGGATCGACAAAGGATTTTTCATGGCGGATAACGATTGGACCTGCTACCGAAGGAATTACTTCTCTCTGAACTGCTCATACACCATTCAACCAGCCCTTCCCACCGGACAAGTGTATCTTGTGGAGAATGGACGACCTGGAGCGCAGGTTTATGCGTTTGCAATGTCGATTGCAGCGGTGGTTGATGGGCGAGACGGAAAATCTATCGAGCTGGTTCAGCATACACCAAAGCGAGACAAGGGTCCTCAGGAAAAGCCGGCACGGGTGACTCTTGCACCACGTCCGCCAGCGTCTCATGGGATATATGGCGACAGCGGCATGGGTGCCTCCTCCAGAGGTGGCCTGTACGACTCCCAGGGCTTCAACCAAAATCCAAATCAACCTGCAGTGGAAGCAACATTTGAGCGCATACAATTCAAGAATGCCACAGCAAACAACGGCAAGCGAAGAGCGGCTCAGCAATATTACCACCTCTTGGTAGAGCTATTTGCCGATGTTGGAACCCAACGTTCTGAGCGATTTGTCAAGATTGCCTTCCGAATGTCGGCTCCAATGGTCGTTCGTGGACGTTCTCCTGGACACTACCAAAACGAACGGCGAGGAAGCAACGCTAGTGCCGGAGGATCAGGCGGACCTGGTGGTGCGGGTTCCTATACACCTAGCGCAGGGACATCGCGAACTCCAGGCGACATGGGCATGCCCGGTTCATCTTCCATGCTCCAGGGATCTGGCTACGGCGGTTCTTATGACAATCGCTCACACCACTATCGGTCCAATATTGCGCCTTTGCAAATTCCCATGGAGCCTGTTTTGTCTGCCGAAGAGGCCAAGGGCATTGAAGAATCGCCCGGCTACTTGTACTATCCCGGTGCCATCTACGAAGGCCACGAAGCCCGTGGCTACCAACTTCCAAGCATGGCTGAATATTCCGCCTCGAAAATCAAGCAGGAATATGGATCCAACAGCTATGTTTTACCTAGCTTGGCTAGCACTCATGAAGGATCCTTGGGTAGGCATTGTGGGCGTTGGGAGGGTACAGCCGAGACCAGAGGATACTTTCCTACCACGGCCTTGATTCAACAGGAGCTTAATATCAGCTAGTCTCCTTCTTGCGACATGGACTTCGTCTGGCGATCATTTGCATTCGTCATTTCGAGATACTATTTTGGAAATAACCTTCATGTATGGTTGCTTCTTTTGCAATTTGAGCGCCTTTTCACTCGCCAACCACCATCAAAACCTGCGCTGCAACGCAGCCGAAATTAGGGGAAAACTTCAGGGAACCACGGGACATAGTTTTGGGAACAACAGGCGCATGGAACTAAGATACCAATTTACGAGTGAAAATCATCGGGATGGGACGGAGCATTTTCTATGGGAAATTTCGGACGGATGGGAGGAATTGTCTCGTCGTGATCATCCAGCCTGGATGCATGACGAGAAAGGAAAAGTCGTCTTGTCTATTTGTTTCTACGCCTTTTATATTTTCGACCACTCGGCATAATGTTTGTTTCTATTTTTTGGCCATCTCGAAATCGCGCCCCAATCGCCCCTGCACCCCGCTTTGCTTGGAGTTTCCAGACGCGTGGTTGAATATTGGGGGGGCGTCGCTCCCATTGGAGGAAAAAAATTGATGGATGGGCATTGCCAATATTCCTCTTGCTTATTGTATGTCGCGCTTATGGGTGGTAGACTTTTTCAATCTGTTCTTCCTTGTTGTCGGTTGTTGCACTTGCGAATCTCGAGTTGCGGAATAGGGGTTAATTTGCCACAACCCAAATTATAGATGAGATTGGCTTTTTTTCTTTTCTTCGACATGGGAATTTTTCTGTCGATGTCTATGGGGGAGGAAAGGAAGGAAAGGAGGGGTTTCCCCAAATCGGCACGCATACACGGGCGCACACCAGCGCCTGGGGAGGTACAGGACCATAAGCTTAATCGGGGATTTCTATCGGATCAGAAAAAACAGCACCACCACCATTCATCCACCCATCCATCTTGCTATAGATTCATTACCCGGCACATCACTCGATATACGTGGGGATGTGGGCTTGGGGGTAATTGCTATTTTCGTGTGATGGTGGGATTGGAGGTGGGTGGGTGGGCAAAAAGAACCTTAATTCAGATCTGATCGAGCTTGTGAGGTCAATGACTTATTTGTTTTTTTGATCTTTGCAAAAATGCTAGCTATGAAAACTCTCCTCTTTACTTTGCCTTGCCTTGCGCGGTGTTTTCGTTGCGCTTTGATTTTGATTTGACTTGACTGCGATTGTAATCCAGATGTCTCTGTTTAAAAATTGCAAATGGCGTGCAGCGGAGAAAAAGGCAGGGAAAAAACACAATTAAGAAGGAAGCGACAGTACAGCTATCTCATCACAACAGTATATCTGGCGTATGTTTGGAGTGGTTATATTGATACCCTTATGTCTTTTTGCTTTTAGTTGCAGCTTTATTACTTAAATAGCTAGTTAGTCTATCAAAAATGGAAATGCATATTCTACTACAGTAAATGGTGAGCTTTTTAAATTGAAAGTGGGTGAGGTTGTATGTAGATATTGGTGAAATGTGAGTTTGGTGGGGATTACGCCAACTACGAGTTCTAGCCTGTAAGGTTCTGCGGGACTTGGTCGCTCTCGAGGAGTCTAGTTGGTGTGGCAAGCCGGAGACGCTTTGTGGGTATTTTGTAGAAGGACGGGAGGGGATGGATGGTACTGCTGATGAAATCATGGGCAAGAGAGCCGAGGTTGTTAGAGCACATTGGTCGAGTAGCATTTTTGAAACACTATTGAATCGGGTCTCTATTATACGAAAGTCTAGGTATCCCCTCGGTTGTAAATGTACTACGGCCGTAAAGTCGGTGCTGGTGGAGATCGGATTTTTGACCTCCGATACCATAGCTTTTCTCCATTCTGGATACTTTCCGGTGGATTAGACCAATAACAAGACCCCGTTGCCTCTGAAATCGATAAATATAGAGCTGGCCAATGCTTAGATCTATTCTCCACCAGCACCGACTTTACGGCCGTAGTACATTTACAACCGAGGGGATATCTAAACCCCCGCTTAGCTTTCTCCAAGTTATGCTTGCGCTCGCGGTGCTCGCACTTGCTTCACGCTAGAATTATCCTTCGACTGCAACAAGCAACCTGCAAATCCTCATGTCAAGCCCTCCTTTCAACTCCCTCTCTCGTCTCCTTATAAATTACAACTTGTATATATTACCGTATCGGTCGCTTTCGTCGATTTTTGGAGTGAGCTGTTAAAGTGGACCCTTCGCATACCAGGATCGTTCGAGTCGAGGTTATGATTAGGGATAGGCAACGTGCTTTGGAGTTGTGATGGTTGTTGAAGGGACGAAACTAAGAAGAACAGAATAGAGTTAGCCATGATTTAGACTTGCCACTTCTCGGGACGGCCCGTTTGTCCGTTAAAGGGGTTCGGTTATGCGATGCGGATGTGGAGCAGGGCAGATGCTTGAGTCGAGTTGAAGTGAACAGGCAGGGAATTCCTTGCTGCCAAGCGGCTATCGTGAGCTGACAGCTGAACGTCGAAGGACCAAAATGTCGCGTCAATGAATGTCCTGTCTCCTTGGCATAATTCAATCAAGGCAGGATATGGTTCCAACGTTTTCTCTCGGGCCTTCTAGATCGTTGCTGCACAAGATTCCGGGGGGAAATCGCTGATTGCTCTGCTCCCAAGTATCGGCATCGTCGCGTCTTGGCGCAATTCGCAACGTCAGTTCTTCGGGCGACAAACGTAATCTCGGATTGTAAAAGCGAGGAATCATACGACCACGGAAATCGATCATGTCAAAGTCGGGACGATTGGTAGGAATCGAGGAAGTTGATCGTTGAAGAAGGGGAACGATTGGTCGATGGAAGATCTCGAATGTCAACATCCGTCGGCTGCCCGCAGAAATCTATCAGCTGGATCTAAGACACGAAAGGAACGGTCGAGATACCAAGTACCTGTAATTCTGTATCGTCCCCGATGCTTGAGAAATGATCTGTCGCGTTGGTAGTGACAGGTACGCTCCGAGAGTCGAGAGATTAGAGCGAAATGAACATCACCATGTCAATTCAGGGACCGTAGAACACTACCTTGGACCGCGATGAGTGTTTCCTCTTCAGTCACCGATGCGGTTGCACTTCTCGATGCTCAAGGCTCGATCGTGGTGACCCAAGCACGATAGCAGAGTACATATCGCTTGATCCGTCGTGGTGCAGAACATCCTTGCGTAACTTGAATGTGCAAATGCTATGTGAAGTTGCACTTGATGGTGGAGTGCTCTGCCACACTTACGAGAGTCGAATGAGGAAGAAGCTCCGCATTGGAGCTGCATGTTGCGATGGCGTGCGAAAGTGCGAGAGACGTGATGCTGGTACCGCGTGCGAAGCGTAGAGAGATATCCATCGCTTAATGAGGCATTTTAGAGCGAGCTCTGGTGTTGGCTGAAAATAAGAGGAACGCTGCATGGTAATTTCGTCTTTGGTGAGGCTTTTCAAAGCTGGTAGATAAGCGCTGATCAAGGTTGTCTTGTCGGTGTCTGGGAAGGAGCGAGTTGGTAAGGCGGACATCACTCTGGCCTCGCTTCTGCTTTGGACACCGAAAAAAACCAACCCGCTCAGAGCGCCTACAGTCAGCTGGTTGCAAGTTTCATTATGCACTAAGACGGCGAAGAGTAAGAGAGGAGTGTCGAGAGAGAGGGTAACTTTGCGCCGGGCAGTTGAAGGAAGACTGTGGTATGTTCGATATCAACACCCCTATTTACACGCAGAAAGCTTGCTAGCAACACCTTCAGAGAATTTAGCACTCCGTCAGTTGATGCTTGACATAATTTCGAACCACTTTCCTTCGAATCGGGTCCTCGAAGGGCTACAAGCTTTCAACCCCCCCTTTTGCGAAATACCAATCTCGTGGCGACAAAACATAGCTCAACCTGCTATGCAAGAGGCATCGGCTCTTTCAATACAACGGGAAGAACAATCTCCAGCAGTTCTGGTTCTTGGCGATGTCCCCTACTTCTTTGGGCTTTAGGGTTGGATAGAGGTCGGGGAGGGGGAATAAAGTGCGCGGTCGAAGGTAGGACACTATACTTGCGAGTGCATCTACGGGCTCTTCCATGTTGCGAGATACGACATGATTCTTCATGTTAGATGGGAACTGGAGTCTTGGATTTGGAGACTCCAAGTCACTGGGATTGCTTAGTTCGGTTGGAGTCTCAAAACTCCCAGGCCCCCCAATTCAGTTGCTGTCGTTATCTTCAGAACCGTTGTGTTTTCTAGACCGGGTCCTTCGAGGTCTGGTGGAGTCTTGATATTTTGTTTTTTGATTGCTGTTGAATTTGGTTTGAAGATTTTGATGTGCGAGCTCCCAAGCCCCAAAAGCCGAGATTCAAGACAAGATATTAAAGCCATATAACTTCATGGATTGTAACTAGTCTTGTATCTCTTCTCGAAAGTGGCAGTCCTCGGTGGGGAGGCTCTGGTTTGGGGGAAGTTATTGAAGTATTTGTTAGATACTACCATTGCTCTGATTCACACACTCTTCCTGTATTTAATAATGGGTTAGCCAACCTACTACACAAGAGATTTGATCATTCTCAAATTCATCCACACTCCTACTTTAATAGTTTGGTTATGTGGGAAGGTCTTCTTTCTTTTGCCGTAGTTCTGAATTAGCCAAGTATTTGAATTCCTACCCTAATTAGCATATCACTATATCATGCATGGAACAGTATCGCATGTTGGCAAGTCTAATTGTGAATCATTCTTTCATTCTTAATTACATTGATCAAGAACGCTTGGTATCATCCATTTCCCACATTTCCAAAAATTCAAATAGAAGCCCAAGTCCCGGCTCTATGTGCCCACGAGTATGCCCCAATTATCCAATATTTTTGTATTCCAAAAGTCTAATTCCAAATTATTATCGTATTGAAGTATCCAAGCTCAAGTGACGATTGGTACAAGAATTTCGCGGCGTAGGTTTCCGCTGCTCTAATACGGCATGCGAGGCTGTTGAACATCGCAACGCTTGAGGCACACTCGACAGAAGAGTTGGTCTCTTATATTGTTTGACGGGTGAGACATCGCGCAGCGGAATCGCTAGAAAAAATATATTAGTCCCCTACTCTGTTGAAATTTTCATATGTTCAAGGAATAAGAACTCTTACGGTTATATGTACGCTCCCTTGATAATTACTGTATTTGGCGGGAGGCAATATCGGTATACCCGTCTCTTGGTCGAAGGGGGGACACTTGTTGCAAAAGTGAGCCAAATCAGCTGGATGTCTGCCTTCTGTGGCAACTTCCATGTCGCATTGGCAGTTGCTGCTGTAATCAACCTTCAATTTGGTTGAAATGCACCCTGGCTGTGCACATACTCCCACAACACGCTGGTTTAAGAAGTAGTTTGATTTCTTCTCAAATTCGCGGTGATCGTATCTGTTCACATACGATCCACGAGATCGATGGTGTGTGTCGTTGGGTCGGCATTGGCGACAGTTCTATTGTTACAAATGTTAGCCAGCTTCCGGGTTCTTGGGATGTCTCCCGAGCTGGGTTTTCAGAATGGAGTTTCTGCAATAGCACTTGTCTTGTCGTAATCCTTAACTCACTACCCATGCAGGTCACGAATGTTGCCTCTTCGGTGACACTTGCACATTTGGTAGCAAGCATGGGTTTTGATGCACCAATGTTCGAAGAAGCAAAAATAGTGGGGAAAATAGAAGCAAACTGAAAGCATTTACTTACTTCGCAAAGTTGCTTGACGCAACTGGCGCATTTTCCGAGCGGCTTGTAGGCTGGGCCACAAGGGCACTTCGCCACATAAGTTAGTATCTCTTTAATCTCGTCTGGCAAGTACGCTGCTACCTTACTCGAATACTTATAAAGTATCGAGTAAGATTGCACAAGGGTCCATTGGTCCACAAGCGAAATAAAAACAGCCATCTTTTTTGCTAGACGCGTTGCTTGGGCTTCTGGCGATTCTCTTCGATTGCATGGCGAGTTTGTCGTCTCGTCAATGTCCGAATCGTAATCCCCTTCAAGAACTGGCATCGGTGGCATATCCTGAACCATTTGATGGAAATTAAAATTTCCAGGCGCTGTAGAGGTCGAGGAAATCGAAGCCATGGACGACACGGAGGCATTGTCGTCGTCGGAAAGACAGCCTGTACCGCAGTCTTCGCTCGCAGTTTGATCGTCGAGGTCCTCCTTAGAGGTTCCAGTCCAGTCAATATCCGCTGCAAGCTTTTGGAGGAGTGCGATGTAATTCTGTCGCTTTTTTGCGATATCTGCCTCGGAAGGAGTAGGAGTGCTGTGGGTCGACATGATGAAAAATCTGGTGAAGGAATTGGTGGGTGAGGGGGTGTTGAATAGTTGAAAGAAATTTGGTGTTGGTGTTTGTTTTTGTCTTTTGTCAGTGGGAAGCTCCGTGATGAAGAAGGTTGGAATTGAGGGGTCGCACACAAAATATATAGTTTGCTCGTGCGCTAGTAGCGCCACTAAAGCTTAAGTTCCCGGTACACGTGCGCATCAAGAGCCGCACTAAGTGTGAATTCTAGGGCATCGGGTTCCTCTAGTTTCCAGTGACTCACCAACAGTGCCATGACCAGGAACACTTTGACAGATCGCGTTAATTGGTAGTCTGTTGCCATTAACACCTTTAAAAATCTACTAGCCTAGTTGGCATGTTACTCTCAATGACGCTAAGGTCTAGATATGATTATAGTAGTTATGTTTAGAAGCGCAAGGTATAATTTTCTGACAGGGAATTACTTGTCCAGGATTCGTTGCGATATATGGTTATGTGCTTTAGACAAGATGTTGGACCAAGGGATAAAGAAAAGAGATATACGGTATTTGGCTTGACTGGAGAGATTGAAAGGAGGGGCCTAGGCCAGATAAATATAGTTAAAAGATGGGAGTTGGTCTGATGATTGGACTGACACTGACTTGATCAGGCGATTCCATGGCAACATCTTCTTCAAGCATCGTGACACTAAACTTGAAATCATGCTATTCAGAGCTAACCAGTAGCTTACTCACATGCACTGACAAACAATAGCGCATCTTGGTAAGTTGAAAGTCAAGGGGTCTATGTATCATCAGTGTTAGTACCAGTATTTATTGTGCAGCTTCTTCATTCACTTCTAAGGCGCGCATGCTTCTATGACAGTTCCGCTTTGCCTTTGTACCAAACATGATCCCTCTGCTGCTTTGAGCAGAACAATTTTCACAAAATTGATTCCATAGCATTCATAAACATTGAAGCAATGTTCTGATAGTTCTCAAGTACTTTGGGAAACACTTCGTAGTATGACGCAACAGACAAATCTTTAGATGAAAGAGACTAGCTCTTACTTAGTAAAAGTACCTCGGGAATTAAAGTCAGGTCATGTACGCGGATCAGTCCAAATATGGTAGCTCGAAGAACCTAGCATAAATCAAAATAATGCATGGCCGAACCCTAATTATCAGGGAAAGCCGGTAATGATAAGTAAGAAATAGAAGAGGTATCTCGGATTATTTGAGCTACAAGCACACGCCCCTCCCGTCGTGCCCGGACATCTAAGAGTTTTTTTTATTTAGAATGGAAGAGGTCGGAGGCATTTGCAAAAGAGGTACCGCAAAAGTTGTCCACGGGGGAAAAAGCAATTACGACGAAACTTCAATATTTTATTACAAGTAACGAGGTAATTTTACAAGATCGAGTATTAGACTCGATAAATAGCGTCGGACATTCTGGCTACTTGCACCATTTGTCGAACATCGTGAACTCGTACAATATCTGCACCGCCAATAATAGCGGCCGTGACCGTAGCAGCAGTACCATACTGTGCCTCCTGATTTTTCGGAGCACCAGTGATGTTCCTGACGAATGATTTTCTGCTGCTACCCAATAACCAAGGCAGGCCTCTCAAGCCAGGCCAGTCACGTAGCTCGTCTAAACGTCTTAGTATCTCGAGATTATGGCTGGCAGTTTTTGCAAATCCAATTCCCGGGTCTAGGATGATGCGCCAACGATATATGCCTGCTGCTTCTGCTTCGGCAACGCGCTGAAGAAGTTCCTCAGCAACTGCTTTGATGACACCGCCACCGCGAAGATAGAGTGTGTTTTCAAGATTGGTCATGGTGGTTGGGTTACCGCGCATATGCATGAGGCAAACTGTTTTACCAAGACGAGCCATTGTTTCGAGCATTTGGGGGTCCAACTGTCCAGCGGATATATCGTTGATGATATCTGCGCCTGCTTCTACAGCGGCCTCGGCCACTGCGGCACGATAGGTATCGACACTGATCACTCCCTGAAATTCTGCGTCGTCTCGCAGCATGTTAATCGTCGGTACCACGCGTTGGATTTCTTCTCCTGCAGTGATGTCTACAGCGTTTGGTCGAGAAGATTGACCGCCAATGTCAAGAATATCAGCGCCGCGTATAGTAGACAACTCTATTGCGTACTTCAGAGCGGCTAGAGGACCTTCTGTCTCAGTAAGTTTAGCCCAAGAGCCACCGTCCGAGAAAGAATCGGGTGTCATGTTCAAGATGGCCATTACTAGTGTCTTGCGCTTCGGCTTTAAGGCATAGATCCTCTTGCCTGGGGGTCCTAGGGGGGTAACGGTTGACATTTGTTCAGCTGAGTCTGGAAGAGCATTGAGGTAATCCTGGATTGTCTTCCACGGTTGAACAGAAGACAGGGGTCGAGAAGGAATCAGTCTAGGTCAGATTAGCGACTGATACAAATTGAAAAGGGGGCAGCTTACTCTGCTAGAGGCCGAAGTACAAATTCTCGTTCAGCAATGCCCACATGAGGAATCGAAAGTCTAGGCTCTGTGACGGTCTCGTTGCCGTAAAGTAAAATGTCAAGATCAATGTTGCGTGGACCTTTATTGATCCATTTTTTACGTCCCAATTTAATCTCGATATCTTGTAGAATGTCGAGTAGCTCAAGCGGCGCCAATCTGGTGGATATCTATCCGGATAGGTCAACATATGTGGTATGTGGATATCACGTGCATCAACACTCACCTCGCAGACCCCATTCAAGAACTTGTCCTGTTCAAGTACATACATTGGGTCGGTTTCCCAAAGACTGCTTGTTCTCAGGATTCGAATACCGCGAGCCTTCATTGCCTTCATGGCCTCTTCGATCCAGTAGACACGCTCACCCAAGTTGCTTCCAAAAGAGATGTAGGCTATGGTAGGGGGAGGGGGAGAGGAGGGCGTGATAATGCCTGGAACCCCCTCGAAGGGCAGCGAGGCATACCTGGGCCATGAGGCCTGTGGAGATGCGCGCCTCTGCAATTCTCCTGATTCTCCGGAATGCGAACTTTGATATCGAATGAAAAGACCATTGCGCCGGCGGATTGGCAACACGTGAGTCGCTTTTGACGCGCGCACCGTGGTGGCTACCGTTCTCGAAAGCGTGCTCTTCATCGACTCGGTCGCTTCCGTCCTCCTTGCACTGCGGTGCGCGACAAGGAAATAGGGGAGAAGGTGGAAAATCAGAGTCAAGTATCTTAGTCAGCAGAACTCACGTGTCAATTTCTCGACCCGGCCCGAACGCGACTTCCCACCCACGTGCGAGATTTAAGGTTTGGCGTATTGGCAGTCTGGCATGAGATTCTTACTTTCTCGATACTCTCGAACGCAGCGAGCTCCGAGAGTTTGGGGGCCGATCCCCATAAAAACATTGCTTAAAGATTGAGCCTCTTCTCTACTTACGTATTCCTGCAATACTGCGAATACCGTACTCGTTTTCAGCGAAAGCAGCGATGATTACTAATACGGTCCGAGCTCGTGACCCGAGTTTCCGGTTTTAGTGCATGCAGTCTAGCGGGTCTTGGCGGGGCCAATGCCGAGGTAAGTCGCATCTTCCCCAGATCCTCCCCAGATTGGAGCGGGTGAGTCCCTTTCTTAAGAGTGCCCTCTCTCCTACCCATCTGCATTCAGCACATCAACACCAACACCAACACCACCCTCCACCACCACACCATCCTACACCCTCTCCCTGACCTCTTTCAGCAGCACGCTCGCAGCTGTCATCACTCACCCGTCTTCCGTTTCTATTCCTACTTTCCCAATCCCAACACCGTCATTATGGCGTCTCCTCGTAAGTTTCACATGTCCGAGAGATGGAAAGGGGAAATATGGGCATAGGCCGCACATGTGGGCAACAAACTCACCGATACTTACAGAGCAAATCCGCACGACGACGACGGATCTACTCAAGATCAACCACCCTATTTTCCTGGCTGGCATGAATGTTGCCGCAGGCCCCAAGCTTGCTGCCGCGGTTACGAATGCAGGCGGTCTCGGTGTCCTCGGAGGCATTGGATATACACCCGATATGCTGCGAGAGCAAATCGCTGAATTGAAGTCGTTTCTTACCGACCAGAATGCCCCCTTTGGCGTCGATTTATTGCTCCCTCAAGTGGGAGGCAGCGCACGCAAGACCAAGTAAGAAAGCACACTTCCAGTTATCCCGGACTCCGGGCCCTCCCATGATCACTATTCATTGCATGCGCTGACATGGATCTCTGTATAGTTATGATTACACCAAGGGCAAGTTAGGCGAACTCGTCGACATCATCATCGAAAGTGGTGCTAAACTCTTTGTCTCCGCTGTCGGCGTTCCGCCCAAACCTGTGGTTGAGCGCCTTCACAAGGCCGGCATCCTATATATGAACATGATTGGGCACCCTAAGCATGTGAAGAAGTGTCTCGACCTTGGTGTTGACCTTATTTGTGCTCAGGGTGGAGAGGGTGGTGGACATACTGGGGACGTTCCTACAACGGTTTTGATTCCAGCCGTCGTTGACCTTTGCAAAGGCAAGACCAGCCCCTTGACTGGAAAGCCCGTGCAGGTTATTGCTGCTGGTGGTATTTATAATGGCCAAACCCTTGCCGCCGCTCTTATGCTGGGCGCAAGTGGCGTGTGGGTTGGAACCCGTTTCATTTTGACCGACGAGGCCGGAGCATCGCACGCACATCAAGAAGCTGTTAGAACTTCCGGTCATGATGACAACATCCGAACTATCATTTTCACCGGTAGACCATTGCGGGTTCGAAACAACGCATATATTACCAACTGGGAAGAGAATCGTGCATCTGAGATCAAGGAGCTCACCTCTAAAGGAGTTATTCCCGTCGAGCACGATTTCGAGACTTTGGGCGATGATATTGATGACGAGGTAAGTCAAAATATCAGCTGATGGGACCCAGGGGAGCGTAGCATTTGCCGAAATGTAAGCTGACTTTTTTCACAGACCATGGACAATGCCCGTCCATTCCTCATGGGTAAGGCTGCTGCCGTTGTAAACGAGAAGAAGAGCGCAAAGGCGCTTGTTGATGAATTGGTTGGTGATGCGGTTGCTCAGATGCAGAAGGGAGTGAAGATGACCTCCAAGTTGTAGTTTGCATACCAAAAGGCGCTAAGGCTCGATTGGGTACAAGACTATTTGGGTACCTCTCAATTGATACTAGGGTTGTACAGTGTAATTCTATAAATTAGATGACATTATGAAAATTATCCATTTATCTTCTTCTGCTCGGTACTTTTTCATTCTTGTTCGTCTGTTTTAGTTTTCTCGTTATTGAGTACCATCACGAGTGAAGTGTGAGGGAATAGAGGAAGGGAAAGCAGGCAATTAGGGGCTATGATGCCGAAGTGCAAAAGTTCGAAGTGGCGAAGTGGACTCTGTAACTTGAATAGTCTTCGATCCTCGGACCTCTTTTGAAATTTGTAGTCAATCCAGTCAATCTTTCAATAACTTACTTCTTTAACCCTGACAGGGAGCAGGTGAAGGTATGTGTTACTAAATTATATACAATCCTTGAAGTCCACTATGGCGTGTCATGTCATTCAAGTTATTTTGCCAGCACAAGGTTTAGTGTCACATGATCCAAATTAAGAGACTGACGAACTTGTAAACTAAGAACGATGGAATTGAAAGTGAAGACATAAATGCAACCCACTCACCTGACGTTAGGCCTAGGATTGACTGAAGAACTGTTAAATGCACAAATAGCTTTAGCAGACGAGCATTTCTGGTTCACGGCAGATACCGTATTAATTGGTTTAGAGCGCCACCCCCCTTCGTTTTTGATCTTATTGTGCCAGACCATTAAAGAGAATCGAGGTTAACGGGAGAGCTCTGTGCATCCGTGAACGAACCCTCTCCCGTTTTCAAGGCCTCTGTCATTTTAACCTCTATTCTCTCAGATATCCTGGTACAATGAGGTTAAAAACGGGAGAGGGGGCGCTCTAAACCAATTAATATGTTATCAAACCCCATTTTCCATCCACGATTGAGACCTGTACGACTTTGAATTATCCCACTTCCACATACGTCACCTATGTTACCGCCACAGTGAAAGCCTATCTCCACGTTGCAAGGATCCGCCATTCCTATCTCACGTGTCTGCCTTTCTCGACAAGTTGCTGTTTGTTACAGCCGCATTTTTCTGCGATCCCCCGAAGGGCCGAATCTCTCTTACGGTGCGTGTATGTGAGTAAGTGGACGGCGTATTCGCGAGATCTACGATCAGTATACGAGCTAATAAGTACCGGGGTAATTAATGACGAGGATGCAGAGGGTTAAATATTTATTTGTTTTCTTACTTACCTAGGTAGGTAATTGAAAAGGAAATGAATTTACTAATAACTAGCGGGAGCTGGCTCTGGGGAGCTCCACATTTATATCACACGACGTACGTAAAGCAACCTTACCGTCGCCGCCACCCAGAATTGAGGCTATTCCCAGCTGCACGCCAAGAAGAGATTTGCAGCACTCTGGGGAGCTGGGAGCTGGGAGCTATGGAAGAGAGAAGAGAGTGGGCATTCAGCGCGGCCTTATATGCTCACTTAAAAGTGGAATACACGTGCTTCAACGACGATCGTAGGAGAACTTGGAACTTGGAAGTGTTTCGCCACCTTTCGCCACCTTTGCCACCTGGAAGTGGGGATAGCCTCCTTTTGTGGCGTCAAAGCCGCAGAAGGAGGCATCGTGAGAAGAAAGGACAGAGGTAGGTAGGAAGAGAGGACGTGCAGGTAGGTCAAATATGCTCCGGACGAGGTGGTATCAAAATTGGCCGAAAAGGAATGCCTGGTTTGCACAAAAATCTGACTTATTTTGAAGCCTACGCTGGAGGAGGGTGCAGGGTGGTGGGAGTGGTGGTTCTATTCTCCTCTTCTTCTATTCCCCTATTGCTATAGTAGTTGCTATAGCTATAGCTAATAAATAATAACAATACACAGTCACAAAAATGTGACCCGTGCACACGTCCGAAAGAGGGAATTCTGACCAAAGGGGATGGCTATAATGGAGCCGGCGGTCCGTGCAATTGAGAATGTGTTTCTGCTTCTTTATATATCTTTAGCCTGAACGATTCGCGTAATCTCGTGACTTGTTATTCCCCTCGCAAACCAAGTAAGGCTACAAACATCTAGAGCAAACCTCGCAATTCAAAACATTCAAGTGCTTTTGCGCTTAAGAGTTTTCTCTATCACGCACGTCCGACAATTACATCTTTCGCATACTATCATGCGGTGGCCTTTCAGTCACAAATATCCGGAGCTGCGGGCTGAGGATGTCCATGGGCACACATACGATTATATCGTTGTAGGAGGTATGCATAATTGCATTGTGGCCTGTCTGCGAACCTTTACTGACGATGAGAGACTAGGCGGTACTGCAGGGTGTGTATTGGCGTCACGATTGACTGAAGATTCCGAGGCGTCGGTTCTCCTTCTCGAGCGCGGCACTGCAAACGAAACATGGAAAGCCCGCGTCCCTCTTCTTTCATCGAATCCCTTCGATACTTCTACCGGAATAGCTGGCTGGGATACTGAGCCAACAGAATTATTGAATCAGCGACACACCCAGGTTCTTCGCGGCGAGGTGCTTGGCGGTACATCGCGGGTCAACGGTCTGATGTACAATCGTGGTACGGCTGCAGACTACGACTACTGGGGTTCTCTGGGATTTCCAGAATGGAGCTACAAAAACGTGCTGCCTTATTTTAAGAAGTCGGAGACGAGCTTGACACAGCACGATTCGAATTATCGTGGAACATCTGGTGGGTGATCCTCGTGCACACCGCACGCCTTGAGATCAAGAGCTAATGTCCATCGCAGGGCCTTGGATAAATAAGAACATCCCATATCTAAGCTGGTCTTGGAATGTCTATCATGCGTCTGTATTCCATATGACCTCATCCTTTAGCTGCATTGTTGCTAATTTGTGCCAGCTTTGCTAAATGTGCTAAGGCTATGGGATTTCCCCTCATTGAAGATGCAAACTCTGGAGAATGTCCCGGTGATGGCCTAGCTACAGTAGACGAAATTATTGATACAAACGGGAAGCGCGTTTCAACTTTTGATGCCTTTCTTTCCAAGGAAACTGCACTCACACGACAAAAGAACCTTAAGATTTGCACTGGGGTGATTGTATCAAGGCTTCTATTTTCGAGTAATTCGCAGAAGTTGGTCCGCGCGGAGGGGGTAGAATTTCAATACGCAAAGACGAAAGAACACAAGGTATTTTCAGCAAAGGTTAACAAAGAGGTCATTATCTGCTCTGGTGCACTCGGCTCTCCTCAGGTTCTAATGCTTAGGTACCATCCATCAATCAATTTCTCTCCATATCCTCAGATTAGCGCGCAGAAAAGCGATGAAATACAGGACTGACGCTTTTGAATGTCTAGTGGAATCGGCCCCAAAGCACATCTCGAAAGTCATGGCATAAATGTGGTTCACGACCTTCCCGGTATTGGCTCTTCATTGGTATGTGGTCTACACCATCCTTCTTTCCACGTAAAATAATTTGAAAATCTAACTTCAACGATTTGTAGGCGGACCATGTGGCCATCCCAGTTGCCTGGCAAGTGCCAATAAAAGAATCACTAATCGGTCTAATCGCCTCTCCGCTCAAAATAATCATCGAGATCTTAAAATATCTTATTTTTCAGACTGGTCTTCTGAGCGAAAACATTCAAATGATGGCGCTTCTTGTCCGAGCCAAGTCTCTAGCCATCGATACTTCAAATTTCGTCCCTGATATTCAGCAGACAGAGATGCCCGAGGACTCCATCCCGGATATTGAGATTATACCTCACAATATCAGCTCATTGGATGACTTCGCACAAAAGAAACGTTGGATCAAAGATAAAGTTGGAGTATTCTGTCTCTTGTCGGCTCTTCTACGCCCAAAGTCGCGCGGAACTGTTCGTCTTGCATCCTCGAATACTTCTGACAGACCAAAAGTCGATTTGGGATCCTTCTCTAACCCCGACGATTATATCCTCGCACGAACTGCAATCCGCCTATCCATGAAATTAGGGCAAGCAATGAAAGATAGCGGATTTCCAATATTAGGCGGTCTCACAGTCCCGGAACCCAACAACGAAGCCATTGATGAACTCATAAGACAACGAGCCAGAACTACATACCACTACTCATGCACATGTCGTATGGCTCCAGAACTGGACGAAGCGCCTGGGGTAGTGGATGGGGAATTACGCGTTCACGGAACAGAGAATATCAGGGTTTGCGATGCCAGTATTTTCCCCCATATAATGGCTGCACATTTGATGGCTCCTGTTGTCATGGTCGCAGAGAAGTGTGCAGATATGGTCAAGGCAGTCAGGTAAATGGTAAATCAGACTTTGGCAAACATTCGCCAACGATGTCATGTCCGTATATGTTGTATTTCTTATATTCTTGTGCAGTATTTCTTTGACAGCGGTTCTGTAAAATATACATTTTTTTTATAATTGCAAGGAGATCGATCACATATTTGAGGATACTACCCAGATAGGTTAGATCTGAGATCTATGGTGAAGACTTTCTGTTGGTGTACTATCACCGAGTAATTTTAAGCGCTGAATTGTGGAACCTCCACGAACTATATGCAGGAATGCTGAGCCTAGAACGCAGAAAGCCAGAACGGAAAATCACTACCCATTAACCGTTGAGAGCCAACTGCCGTCGCACACTTGGATTCCATATTTGATATCCAACTTCTCGAGGCGAGTCGCATAGATAAGCATAAGCGAAACGAAGTTTTTAATTGGTAGAGTTACTTACCCAAAGATAGAGGCCATGGTAGGCTAATGCATTCACATCCATGGTAATGTATTTATTATTCCTATTAGCTTTCCTTTATAAGATCTATAAGCTATTAGGTTATATAGGGTTTTTTGCTTTATTATTACCTTATTATATTAAAACTATTTAACTAAAATTTCCTCTTTTAAACGGTTTTTAAAAAGCGAGAAATAGAATAAAATAAGGACTTTAATTAAAAGTAATATATAATAATATAATTTATTAATTAATAATAATAATTTCTTTTTCTTTTATTATTTTATACTTTTATTATATCGGGAATAGCCTTATTTCTTACTTTTAAAACCTTTATTTTTATATGGAATATTCTTAATTTATTATTAATTATAAATCGAAATTAGAAATAATTTTATATATTCTTTAATATATTATATTTTATATATTAATTAATTTTATTATATATTAAAGTAATATTATAATATTCCGTATTTATATACTTTTATTATATTTAATTAATAAGTTTTTTTATCGAATTAAGGATTATATAATTAATACGGGTTTTAGCCCTTTTTAGCTTTTAGTTTTAATCCGGGATTCGATTTATATATATTATTTTTACCCCTTTTATTTTTAAGGATAAAAGGTTTCTTCTTTTATACTTTTTAGGGTTTTAATATTTAAGATTTAATTTAATAGATTATAAGATTAATTCACTTTTATTAAATATTAAATATTTTTTTTTTGATTCCTTATATTAATTCTTATACTTTATAAATTACTTTTTATTAAATATTAAATTCGAACGATTAAATAAAAAGAGAACGAAAAAAGAAAAGGGATATTATTTATATATTATAATCGTATATATATATACCTTTTTTAGAACATTTTAAAGTGATATTATATAATATTTATTATTCGTTATTCGTTATTCGTTATTCGTTATTTATTAATTCGTTATTTAAATATTCAAGTTTTCGTTATATTAAATTATATTTAAATTTTTAGAATTAATATTAAAAAACGGTTTTTCTAATAAATGTTTAAAATTTAAGCGAGTTAAGTATATTAGTTTCCGGAGATTAATTCGAATTAATTAATACGAAGTTCTAATATTTTATTAAATATTAAATATATTATTAATAAAAGTAATACTTTTAAATATTAGATTATTTAATATTTAATTATAATAATAATCTTAGAATATTTAAATAATTATTATTTTATATTTAGTATATAAATTAAATATCTATTATTATTATTATTATTATGATTATTATTATGATTATTATTATGATTATTATTATGATTATTATTATGAATATTAATTACCGTAGAATTAAAGAGTTAAAGCCGAAGGAGAATTAAAATATATAAGGAAGAGAGTATAAGAATAATAGATTAAAAAGGAAGGGTATATTAAATATATATTACTTGAGGGGTATATTTGAATAATATTTAAGAGTTATATTTTAAGGGTATTTATATTATTTAAGAATTATATTTAAGAAATTATATTTAAGAGTTATATTTTAGGATTTATTATATTTAAAGGGTATTAAAATAATAGGATTATTTTTAATATTTTCGAGTTATTTATTGGGTTTAAGAGGTTTTATAAGCTCTTAAATTATTATAATAAAGCTTATTTCTAATATTCTTTTTTTATTTTATAATTCTTATTATAAAATAATTATTGGTTTTTTATTTATTAGATTAAATTTTATATATATAATTATACTTATTATTATAATTATACTTAAAGGGTATATCGAATTAAGGATTATATAATTAATATAAATTCTAATCTCTTTTAATTCTCGGTTTTAATTTAGGATTCGATTTATATATATTATTTTTATCCTTTTTATTTTTAATGATAAAAGGTTTTTTCTTTTATACTTTTTAAGGTTTTAGTGCTTAAGATTTAATTTGATATTTTCCGAATTATTTAAAATATAAAAATAGGTTTTATAAATATTTTCCTTTAATTAATTTTTTAATATATTTAAAATATATAAAATTATAAGTATATAATACTAATATTAATATTTTATTATATAATTGTAATATGAAAAGATTATATATTCCTTTTAAAGAAAATTTTATATAAAAATATTTTATAATTTTATATATTAATTAATTAATAGAAGTTTATAAATAATAAAGAAAATAATATTCGTAAAAGTTATAAGAAAAGAGATTAAATTATTCTTACTTTTTTAGAGGATTCTAAATTTATATTTAAATATATATAATTTTAATAATTAAATATTATATATAAAATATCTTTTCTTTTTAATTTATATAAAATAATATTCGTTCCGAGTATTAGTTTATTTTATTATTCTATATTATTATTTATAAAATAAAATGAAAACTTTAAATATACTTTAATAAGAAATTCGTAAAAACGTTTATTAAATTTATTATTTAATTTCTAATTCTATAAATAAAACTTTAAATATTAATTTAATAATATTTTTTTCTTTTAATAATAATTTATATAAAGGATTATCTTTATTATAAATCTTAATATTTATACTTAATATTATAACTTTTATTTCTTTTAAAAGTATATATAAACCTTTTCTTATATATATATTTTAATATTCAAGATAATACCTTTTATATTTAAAAACCAAATATTTTTTATATTATTTAAAAGGTTTAAAATGATTTTTATAATAGATTCTAAGAATAGCTTTATTATTTATCTATATAAATATATAATTACGCTAATAATTTCCTTTAAATCCTTTTATAATAAAAGGCTTTTAATATTTTAAATAAAATTTTCTTTTTATAAATTATCTATTATAAAAGTAAAGATATATTATTTATTAATATTTAAATCGTAATATTTAAATCGTAATATTTAAATCGTAATATTTAAATCGTAATATTTAAATCGTAATATTTAAATCGTAATATTTAAATCGTAATATTCTTATATTTAAACCTTTATTTTAAATAATCTTTTATTTATATCCTTATATATTACCTTATATTTAAAAATAAATTAATTAATAGTTATTTTATAAACTTCTTTTATTAAACTTTTAAAGAATTTTTCTATTAAAAGAATTATTATAAATTTAATTTAAATTATAATTAAATAAATAAAATCGATTATAAATTAAGATTAATATTTATATCGAATCTTATAAAATAAATAATTTAAATGTTTAATAATTATTAATATGATAATTATAGTGAAATAATATATATATATCGTATAATTATAATATATATTATATTTAAAGAGGGAAGAGGTTATAATTGCGAAAAGAGGTTATATTCGAATATATATATTATTAAATAGCTTATATATAATACTATTATTCTATCGAATTATTCTAAACATTAATAGTTTTTATTTTATCGATGGAATTAAATATTAATTAATATAAGAAGATCTTCCTTATTTATTATTGCTTTTATAATATAAGTTTTATTAATTAAATTAAGGAAATAAATAAAGGGAAAGAATATATATTTAAATATAAATATTAAATAAATTATCCGAATAATCGATGATATAAATACTCGAATTAAACTTAATAAAAAAGAAATATAAAAAACGGAGATATAAGAATAGAAATATTTAAGATTATAATTTAAGCTTAACCTTAATAGCCTAAGCTAACGTTTAATATAAATACGTTTAAATATAAGATACTTTTATTTTAATTTAATTATTTTATAATATATATATATATATATATTAAAATGACTAGTTTTAATAGTTTTTTTCTTTTTAATAAGGGGTATTAATAATAATAGATTCGAGAATAAAGGGCTTAATAGAAGTTTGAGAGCTTTAAAAGAAGGTTAAAAGAATTAAAAGCTCGAAAGTAAAGGATCTAATAGCTTCGAATTTATATATAAGAAAATCGATTTATAGAATTATTAATTATATAAAGTAATATTAATAATTTGAAAATTTCTTAAATTATAAGTAAATAATAATAGTAATAAATAGAAAATAATAATAAAATAGATATAAATTTATTCTATTGAATTATATAAAGTTAATAATATTAAAGGGTAAATATATAATTATATAAATAATAAAATATATTAAAATTTATATATTAAATTAAGTTAAGTTTAATATAAATAAATGATAATTTCTAAAGATAAAATCTAATATAAAATAATAGTAATTCTAAGAATTTTATCGTTTTAGATTATATAATATTAATGAAAATTCTATATAAATGCCCTATTTTTCTTGAATTCGAATTTTCGAATACTAATAATAAAGTTATAAATAGTTTAAATTAATAATAGATTTAATATCGATTCTAAAGCATATAGAAAGTTCGATTCGATTATTATTTAATAGTTTAAGACCTTAATAATATAGATCCTAGGAAGTAATAGTTCTAATAATTAATAAAAAATCCGACTTTTAATATAATATAACCTTTATAACGGTAAATTAATAAGTTATAGAAATGTTTTTAAGAGTTCATAGATTCGTAGATTAGAAAAATAGGTTCGTATTTAATAATAGAGGTTTATTATATATAGATCTCGATAATAGAAAGAATCTTAAAATCTATAAGTTATTCTTATAATTATAAAGGTATTATTCTAAGACCTTAGGTAGAATATAGAAAAGTATATATTATATTATTCTATATAGTAAATATAAATTTTTGATCGTAATTTAAAATAATTTCTTAGAGATTTAATCTTTAAATAGAAATAACTCCTCTAATATAATTTCTCTTAATAGAAAATCATCTCTTCTACAACCTAATTAATCTATATTAACCCTATAAGATTAATATTAATTAATATTAATATTATAATTATAATGAAATAATATATATATATATTATATAATTATAATATATATTATATCTAAGAAGGGAAAAGGTTATAATTATAAAGAGAGGTTATATTCGAATATATATATTATTAAATGGCTTATACGTAATATTATTATTTTATCGAATTATTCTAAATAATAATTTATATAAATAATAATTAATTATTAATTCTATTTTTAATCTTATAAAATATTCTTTAAAATAATTTATTATATTTCTTTATTATCTTAATAATTTTTCTAACTATAATTAAAATAGATTTAAATTTAATTTTATACTTTTAAAAGAAACTTTATAATTATAAACTTATAAAATATTATTTTATATTTATATATATTCTATTATATATTATAAACTATTAATTTAAATATCGAATAATTTCATTTTAATTATTTCTATAAATTAAATAAACTTAAATTATTTAATTAAAATAATCTATTATAAGAAAAATATATATATAATTTATAGATTAATTTAATCCCTTTCTAATAAAAATGAAACTTTTATTTTTAAATTAATTAAATTAAAGTTAAAAAGCTTTTAATAATTATTTTATATTAAGTATATTTATAATTAGGTATAAAAGGCTTCATTCTTTAAATTATATAATAGTAATAAGAATATATCCTTATAATACGTATTATATACGGGCCTAAAGCTATAAGGCTAACCTATTAATTAGCATTTAATTATAATAAATGTTTAAATGATTATATTATATAATAAATTCCCGGCAATAAAAAGATAATATTACCCTTAATATTTATAAATTAATTAATTAGAAAAGTAAAGGAAATAAATTATATTAGAGTATTTTATTTATATGAATTTTAAATATTAAAAAGGTAAAACTAATAAATAAGAAGAAAAGGTAATGAAAATTATATTAAAAAATAATTATATTATTTAAATAAAATCTAAATTCTTTTAATAAATTAATAAAATTATCGATTAATTAAATGCTTATATTCGTTAATTAAATTAAAGTAATTAAAATTTTTGATATTCTTTTAAGAATCGTATTTAAAGTTTTAATTAATTTAATAAATAAAGTATTCGATACTTTAACCCTTATTATATTATATAATATATTTATTAAAGAGATATTTTATTTCGTATTAAATATTATTATTCTTATCGATAAAAATATATATAAGTTATTATAAGAAAGGTTAATTAAAAGGATTATTATAAGGAGATTTATAAAATTTTAAATAAATAATAGAAAAGATATTATAAATATATTAATATATAAGGATTTCTAAATAATACGCTAAATAATTAATTCTTTCTATTATTTAGAAGGGATTAATGAATTATTGATTAAATTTATAATAGATTTTATTAAAAATATTATATCTTTTATAGAGATAAAATATAATCTAATTATTAGTTTTAAGGAAAGTAATATATATTTATAATTGTAATAATATTTATTATTTATATTTATAATATTAATTATATTATAAGCTTTAATATATATATAAAGGAAAATATCTAAAATAATAGTATTAAAATTAAAATAAAAATTAGGTATAAAATTATAATAGATTTTATTTAGGGTTTAATTTATAAACTTTATATAATTATTAAAATCGATCTAGATTTTAGGAAATATTTAATACTATTTTTTGGGATTATTAAATAATATGAAATATAATTTTAAAACTATCTTTATGATTTAATTTATATATTTAAAAGAATTATTAATTTATAGATAATATATAATATTGAAAAGTAAATTAATATTAAACTTATAAAATAATATTGTTTATATCTTTAAAAAGAATTTTTAATTATGATTTAATAAAATAACTTTAAGTAAATTGTAATTTATAAGCTAAAAATGTTTAAATAAAGCTTTAATCTATTATAAAATTATTTAAATCTTTATATTAAGAATGAATATAATTTATTTTAAATATTTATAAATAATATTTATAATAATATTAAATCTATTATTATTTTTAATAAAAATTGAGATAAAATCGATTATAATAATATAAAATAATATAAGAGGAGAATTAATTAATTAAAGATTATTATAAAGAATATAATTATATTTATGAAATTATAAGTATATCGAATAATAATAAAAGTATTTATGAATATATTTTTAAAGCTTATAAATATATTAGATAGAAGAGATATATTTATGAATATAAATAATATTAAAATATTTATTATCGGAATATATAATTATTAATACTTTATTAATAGGCTTTTTATTATTAGGAATATATAATCGAATTATTTTATTATAATATTATAATAAACTATTCTCTAAATTAAAAATTAGATTAGTTTTATTCTTATTAAATTTATTCTTATATTTAATTTAATTAAAGATTTTAATAATTAAAAGATCTTTTTTATAAGTAATTAAAAGTTTTGTATAAAACTTATTAAATATAATAATAAATATTATAGTTAAATTATATATAATAAAGGTTTTTATATTATTAATAGGATTAAGAATTGTTTTATATAAAATAATAATTTAAATTAATTTATAAGGAATAATATTAAACTTAATAATAAAATCGAATTTAATATATTTATTACTTTTTTTATTTAAATTCGCGAGTTTTAATAATATATTAGGGATTATATATAATTTATTAAGGCGATATATAAAATTTATATTATATTATTAAATATATTTGAAGATATAAATTAAATATAGATTTAATTAATTCATATTTATTATAATAATTAAATTCGATTATATAAAGATGAGCATAATAATATTATAATCGATGAAAACGTATATTATAAGCTTATTTATTAAAATAATTATATAAAAATATTAAATTATTTATATAATTCCGGTAAATTTGAGTTTAATAGGTTAATAATTCTTTTTAATAAATTTTAAAGTATAATTAAGAAATATAATAAGTTTAATATTAGTTTATTTAAAATATTAGTCTTTTAATAATTTATTAGATAAATTATCGGGTTTAATATAATAGATTATAATATTAAATCCGAATTCCTTAAAAATATTTATATTAATAAATAAATATTAATTAGTTTTCGGGTAAATTAAATAAATAGGAATAATAAAAATTTTCTATATTATATTAAATATTAAACGCTTAATTTTAATAGGGTTATTAATTAGAGTTTTTAATATATAATACTATTAAATAACCCCTTTATTAGAACCCTTCTTTAATAGAATAATTTTATGATCTTATAAAAGTTAAATTAAAATAGAATATTAAGGGATATATTAATAAAATTAATTAATTATATTAAAGTAAATTTCTAATTAATTAAATATAATAAGGAATTTAATATTAATAATCGTAGTTACTTTATTTTTAAATATTGAAAATCCTAAGGAATTAATATATTAATTAAAAAGATAAATAATAGAATAATTAATAAACGATTTAAATAGCTTAATCGAAATATTATACTTTTTAAAGAATATAAAAGTCTTAGAAAAATATTTAATATGATTTATAAAAGTATAAGAGAAAATTATAATATTATTAATATAAGTATATATAAAATTATATAATAGATGAATTAATTAATCTATTTATTATTATATATAATTGGGGCTATTATAAAAACCTATTACCGGAATATTAAATTATTCTTAATTATAATAAATAATAATAATAAACTTATATTAATTCTTMGAAACGATTTACTATTAATAGAAAAAGCTTATATAATTAATAATCATAATAAAATAATAATCTTAAATAATAGAAATAATATTTAATTATAATAATATAAAATGAAGGTTTAGAATTATTAAATATAAAAATATATTATTTAATAACTTTTATAAGGGATTATATTTATTTAGAACTATTCTTATTAAAAATTATAATACTATTAAGTAATTTCATTTCAAGAAGTATTTTTATAATATTAATATTAATTCTATTATAATCGGAATTAGATATAAAAGAAACGGTTATAATAATAGTAATATTAAGAGTTATAATAATAGCCTTAAAAAGATACAATAATTTTCCGGATTTATAAGGGTAATACTTATAAGAAATAAATAAATCCTCTTTTATAGCTTCGAAAATAAGTATAAAATCATTTATAGAATGTAATAATATATTCGAAAAGGAAATATAAATAAAGAAAATAATAATGATTGTATTATATTTAATATTAAATTCATAAAATCAATCTAAACGAGAATTTTTATTAATTTAGATATTATTCTTTATATTATTATAAATTATAATAATTTTAGTTCTAGTATTAATTATATAATTAAAAAAATTAAATAATTATTCTTCTTAGATTTAAAAATAAAATCGTAGTTAAGATTAAGAATTTAATAAATAAGAATAATTATAATCATATAAAAAGGAATAATAATTATTATTAAAGTATAAATAAGGCGTATAATTTATAAACTATAAGCTTTAATATATATATATATATAATATTATAACTTTTAATATATAATTTATTAATAGAAATTAGGATATTAATATTCTTAGATTATATAATATCTATTCTAATTAAAATATTATATTCTAAATATTTAATAATATAGAATTTATACTTAAAAATAATTTTAATATCTTTTCTTTTATTATCTTTATTAAGAATTCTATATTTAATAATAATATAATTAGAAATAATATATACGATATCTTTATAATTTATAATTATAAGAAATATAATTATTTTATAGATCGACTATTATTTAATAAGGATTTATAAGAAATAAAAACTTTTATTAATTAATAAAATAGAATAATCAGAATTAAAGTAA
Organism: Hymenotorrendiella dingleyae; assembly: GCA_003988905.1. NCBI lineage: Eukaryota > Fungi > Ascomycota > Leotiomycetes > Helotiales > Helotiaceae > Hymenotorrendiella > Hymenotorrendiella dingleyae. The sequence continues at coordinate 53,728 of QYAP01000192.1, forward strand.
ATGTTTTTAAATAGAATAAAAAAGGAATATTTTATTAAAATAGATATATAAATAAAACTTCGATATCTTATATCTATTCTATTCCCGGTAATAATAATTAAAGATAAGCGTTTAAAAAACTCCTTTATAAATTTAGGAAATTATTTATTAATAATTTTGAACCCTTATATATTTAAAATAGGAATAGATTTCGTAATAGATTTAGAATATATAATTATTTAATTAAAATACATTTCGTAATATATGAAAACTTTATTTCTTAATTCGAAAACTATTTTATATTTTATATAAATATAAGGTTTAACTTTTAGGTTAAAGATAATTATTTATAAACCTATTTAGACTTTAATTATTTTAATTAAATTAATAAATTATTAAGGGTTATATTATAAAGAAAAAGTAAAAGTAAATTCAAGAGGAAAAGGAGAGCTAATATTATTACGATTATTAATAAAATAATTAAATAAATCGTATTTATCTTATTAATTATTAGAATTATCGTTAATTTAAGTATTATTTAAAATAATATAATAAAAAGAATTTGTATTTCGATTATTATTTCTATAATAGGTATGGCTATTATTATAATATTAATTATGATTATTATAATCGTAATTATAATTATAAATATAATTATTATAATATAGTTTCTCTTTAAATTATATAATTCGAGAATAATTTCTCTTCTTTTAAAGAATAAATTATTTATTTTTAGAATTAATTAATAATATAATCATAGATATTCTTATATTTAATATAAATATAAGTATATATATTAATAATAGTAATTAATATAGTTATTAATATTGTTATTAATAATTATTAGAATTATATAATTAATAATTAATATTATATTAATCATAATTATAAGAATTATAATCGATATAAGAATATTAATATAAAAAAAGATTATATTTATATTTATAATTATATTAAAGCTAGAAATTATAATTATAATTATAATTATTATTATAATAATAGTAATTATTATTATAATAATTAGAGTTTCGATTATTATTATATTAATTATTATTTTTATGGCTATTAAATCGATTTAATAATTTAGTATATATAACCTATTAATTCGGAGCCTTAATTTAAAGAAGCTTTATAAATGTTTTATAAATTATATTTCGAAGTAATATATCTATTATAATATATAATTCATTATTCAATTTAGTTTAAATTTATTAAATTAGATTATCCTTAATTATATCGGTAAATAGAATTTAATTAATAGATTTAATATAAACTTTTATAATTATATAATATTTAATTGTGAATTATTGAATATAAATATTATAAATTATATAATTTTATTTCTAATAAATTTCTTATATTTTAATAAGAGGAGTATAGAATTATAAATAAATAATATTAATAATATTTATAATATCCTAATCATAAAATATACTTTTATAAAGAATAATAGAGAGTTATAAATTCTATTAAATATTAATATTATTAAGGAAATAATCGTTAATAATAATCTTGACTTTTATATGGCTACGAATATTAATAATATTTTCAAGACAAGTAATAATAATTTTAATATTATAGTAATAAACTTTATTATCTTTATAGATCTTATTAAATATATTAAATTTATTTATTTTTAATAGTATATTAGGATAGAAATAATCGGTATTAGAAGGTTTAATATTTATATTCTTAATATTAATAACTAATATATTAATTATAAGAAATATAATATTCATTAAAATAAGAAATATAATATTCGATAAATTAAATATAAAGGTGATATTAGATTCTATATTAATAAATCGCTTTTTAATAAAAAGAATAGAATTTATTATAATAAATATTATAATTAATTATATTAAAAGATTCTCTAAAATTATAATTATAATCATAGGTTTAATAATTTATATAAACTTTTATAGAATAAATTCGGTAATTTATATAGATTTCTATAAAATAATAGGTTTAATTTTTTTAATAATATAATTAATTAAAGAAATAAATATATTAAACTTATTAAAAATAACGAATTCTTTTCTTATATATTATAATAGTAGATTAGATTTATAGAATTAACTAGAAAAAGATATAAAGCATCGAATTAATAATATTAATATAAATAAAGATCGTAATTTAAATTATTAAAATAAATTAATATATTAATAATTAGATTAAGATTAAAAACTAAAACTTTATAATATTAAGGCTTTATTAAAGGAATTATAAAACCTTTTAATATTAAAACTTTTACCTTTAAAGATAAGTTTAATCCTAAATTCTATATTCTTATTATTAATATAATATTTATATAATAAATTAAAATATTATATATTATCGAAATTAAATTTTTTATTAATTAAAGGGTTAATAGAATTATTAAATATATTCTTATAAGAATCTATGATCGATTATATAAAGCTTTTAATAGTAATAGTATAATTCTTTCTATTATTTATATTAGAATTATTAGAATGCTTATTTTCAGTATTATTAAATCCTTTTATTAAGTATTTAATAATAATAATTATCTTATATTAAGATTATTAATTTAATTTATTATTAAAATTAGAATTTAATTGCTTTTTATAATAATTATATTAATTAGAGTTATTAAGACTTATAAGATAGAGTTATAAGTAATTATAAAGATTATAATAAATAATAACTTTATTATAAAAGGTAATCTTATATTTAATAGATTTAATAAGAATTATGAATTAATTAAAAATAATATTTAAATCGAATAAATAATAGAAAGAATTATTTTATATAAAAATAGAAACTAAAATTAAATACTCTTAAATTATAATAATATTAGAAATAATAATAACGATCTCTATAAGAGTTCGATTTAATATATAAAGGAAAAAGAGAAGTATTTAAGGTTTATAAAAGCGATAGAATTAAGGTTATAAAGATAATATTAAAAATTAAAAAATTTTCTAATACGAAAAACTAATATAAAATATATTAATTATACGAAGCGTTAATTATTCAATTTAGAGTTAATTAATCGTATCGTAATATAGATTATTATAATAGATCTAATAGGTTTAATTTAAAGAATCCTTAAATATATAAGCGTTATTATTAATTTATTAAATATATTTATAATTAAATATAAAAGATTTGATTCTCTAAATTATATAATAATAGCCAAAATATATCCTTATAATATATATTATATATAAGCCTAAGATTATAAGGTTAGCCTATTAATTAATATCTAATTATAATAAATATTTAAATGGTTATATTACGTAATATTTTATTATTAAATTATTATTTTAAAAGGATCTAATAAAATCTATTCCTTATAATATATTAAATCGATCTATTATAATAAAACCTTAAATTTATAATCTTTATATTATTTTATATTTAATATAATTAAAATAATTAATAATATATTTTGATATATTTTTAATTATAATTAATTAATAATAATTATAAAGCTTTCTTAAAATTATATTAATTTAGAAATGCTTTTTTAAGTTATAAATTCAATGAAATATATTAATAACTTTATTAATTAAAATATATCTCTTTTTTATATCTTTTCTAATATAAAATAAATTATTATAAATAATTCGGAAATTTAATATTTAATCTTTTAATCTTCAAATTTCAATTTTATTAAAAATAGATAAAGATTTTCCATTTATAATATAATTCTAAATATTTTTATATTATTTATCTTTTATATATTATATATTAATATAATAAATATTATTTAAAAGAATTTCTAAGTATTCTTATGTATATTGATTTTAATCTAATTCTTTTATATTATTAATGAAAGCTTTTCTAATAATATTTATTATAATAGAGATAATAATTTTATTAATTTTTTGCGCCTTTTTAATTTATCGAAGTTCTAATATTTTTTTATATCCTTCTTGTCTATTTTTCTATATTTATTATAAATTAAACCCGGAAATATTAATATAATTTAATAAATTAATGAATATATTATTAATGAATTAAAATAGAAAAATTATTCGAGATAATATATTTATAATCTTATTCTTAATATTTAGAATATAATAAATTTCGATATTTATAAAAACTAAATCGGAATTCTATTATATATAAATACTTTTTATTTAACCCTATTTAGGTTATAATTAATCATATATGATCGGTTACGCCGATTATATTTTATATTTTCTTTTTAAACCTTTTATTTCTTTATATAAAATATATTATTATTATCGGAATTAATCTTATATACGTATATATTTATAAGATTAATATTAATTAATAATTAATTTTATAATGAATAATTATAGAATAGCTAAGTTTAATAATAGAAGAGAAATAATTAAAGATATTTAATCTTTTATCGTTTATTAAAAAAGTTATATTTAAAAATATCTAATTCTTTAATTAAATTTTCAGAAAATTAAATAATATATAATTAAAGATATTTAATCCTTCGTTATATATAAAAGATTCTTAGTATCTATTATATAAAAACTAAAAAAATTATAAATAAAATATTTTATATTTTAATTAATATTTATTTTAATAATTATATTTTTATAAAACTTTTAATATTAATTATATTATATTAATAGTTTCAGAGAATTCTTATTTTTAAAATCGAATAATAATTTATTTCCGAAATATTAATATAGTTTTTATAAGCTTTAAAATACCGGTATAAATTTCTATTTTTTTTATACTTTTTATACTTTTCGTATTATTCGTATTATTCGCGTTATTTCCTTTATTTTTAAGGAATAATAATATATACTCTAATAATAATAACCTTTAATAAATATTATTATAATAAAAATAATATAAACTATTAATATATCTTATAAATAAGAAAAAATAAGTTAAAAAAATCCTTATTAATAATAAATTCTTAATTATCGATTCTAAAATTCTTAATAAATATATTCTCTAATAAATATAATTCTATAAAAATAAAGGTTTTAAAAATAATAAATTATAAAAGATATTTATAAATGATTTTATAAGATAAAATAATATTATTTTTAGATATATTAATAATAATATCATTAATTTATTCTAGAAATAATTTCGTATAAATAATATATTTATTAAAATAGAATTAATATTAAATATAATATAAAAAATTAATATAAAAGATATATTAATATAAATTATTATAAAAATAGAATCTTATTAATAAATAAAAGAGGAGATTAATTATATAGAATTAAAGTTTTTAATATTTTAATTAAAATAAAATATAGAAATTATTTATTTTAAATATTTAAGATATATATTTTCAAAGAGATTAAAAATATTATTAATAGATTAAAGATTATTTATTTTAATAAGAATAAATATATTAATTATTATGAATTAAAGTTATTATATTATAAACCTTTTTAAATTATATAATATAAAAGAGAAGAAATTCTTTAAGGAACTATATAAAATTTTCTAATAAAAATTAATAATTTTTCTCAATATTTATAATAAGATCTAAATATTATTTAATATTAAGGTAAATATTTTTTCTATTATAATATAAATAAGAAATTATACCGAAAGATATTATTATAATAACTTAATAACAAAAGGGTTTTAATAAGATAAAATAATATAAAAGATAATTATAAATTTTAATATAGAAGAGAATAAATAATTATATTAATTTAAATAGAAGAATATTATCTTTATAAATTATATTATAATTTATTTAATAAAAATTAAAAATGAAGTTTTATAAATATTATTTAATAAATTATAAATAATATAAATAATATTTGGTTTTATATATTAAAATAATAATATAAATAATATTTGGTTTTATATATGAAAATAATAATATAATTCGAAGTTAATTAATTAATACTTATAATAGATATCCGGAATTCGTATTAATATTCTTTTAATTAACGGTTATATTTAAAGGAATATATATTTAATTAAGAAATAATATCAATTAAATAAAGAAATAGAAAGTCTTATAAAATGCTTCGAAATAATCATTTTTAATTAATTAAATAAAAAGTATAATATTACTTAATAATATTTAAGCTTTTATTAATTATGAGATTAATATATAATATTACTTTAATTAAATATTTAGAAGAAAAGATAGATTTAATTAAAGGAATTTTATTAATAAATTAGAACCTTTAAATAATAGATTTTAATTTAATCGAAATTTCATATTAAATTATTAAAAAAAGTATTATATTTATAAGAGTTTAATATATTAATTAATAAAATATACTCTAAAAAAATAATGTAAATCTTATAATAAATTTAAGAACTTTTAATTCTTTCTTAATAATAAAATTAATCTTAATATATAATAATATATTTATAATATTCTTAGTTAAATTTAAGGGGATTAAAGATATAATAGATTATTAAATTAATAAAACTAAAATAATATTAATCGAAATGAATTTTAATTTCGATTTTAATTCTTAATTTATAACGGAATTAAAAGAGATTAGATTAAAGATATTAATTAAGTTAAATAATTAATTAAGTTAAATAATTAATTAATATAATATATTATTATAAAATTAGATATATTCGAATAAGAAATATAAAAATAATCTAATATTTTTTCATTTATAAATTAATATATGAATAGTATTTTCTAGAATATTATATCTAATATAAGAATTATAAGAATTTTAATTATAAGCGAAATATAAATAAAAGTATTATAATAATTATTTCCCGATATTATAATCGATAACTTATTTATAAGATAATATAGAATTCGTTTTAGAAAAGGCGATATTATATTAAAAAGTATAATTAATATATTAATATTATTAAGATTACTTATATTTTATATTATTCTTACAAAAATACTCTTTCTATTTTATTTAAAGAATATAAATAAATATAAGATTAAATTCGATAATATTAATAATATCTTAATTTAAAAGAATAAGAGGCTTATTATTATTTATAAATAAAATTATCTTTAATTATTATTTAATAATCTTAAATAAATACTCTTATAAAATTAGCTTTTAAAGAGTAAATTAAAATAATTATATTAAAGATTCGGTTATCTATTAATCTATCGATTATAAAATATATTATGAAACTTAGAATATAATATAAATATAAATACGATTAAGAAATTAACGAAATTCTATTATTAATATTAAATATATAATAAATCTTCTAATAGATTTAAATTCTCTTTAAAAAATAAATATAAATTTAATTATAAAATGATTATAAATATAATATACTTCGATAATAAAATAATATTATATATTATCGATTCTATTATTAGTTTCTAGGTTATACGTTTCTTAAAAAACGAAATTATAAAATGCTTTTAAGATATATTATATTTTATTTAAATCGATATATATCTAAGACCTTTAGATATTATATATTATAATATTAAAAAGAATATTATATCTTAAGAATTTAAATAAAACGTTATAATAATAGTATCGAAATATAAAAATATATTAATAAAAGCTTATAATAATATTAAAAAAAGCGAATACTATTATATAATAATTTACCGGATTTAAGAAATCTTTAATAAGGAAATTCCTAATATTAAATTAGAAATCGTTTTATAAATAATAATAAAAGTAATTAATAATATAATTAGCCTAAATAGTATTATTCTTATATTCTTTATTTTTGATATTTATCTTTAAATTATAAAAGATTCTCTTTTATTATTATTGATAATTTAATATATTAAAGTTATATAAAAAGTTATAAATGAAATATAACGTTTATATATAATCTAATAAATTAATAACGTTTTAATAATATATAATAGCTTAAATATATTAATAATTTTGAATTTATTAATTAATTCGGATATAAAAGTTTAGAAAGAATTATAAAATCGAAGAAAGGTTATTAGATAGGGCTTTATAAACTTATTAATATATAAGGTTAGATATATTAAATATAAATATTATATAATTCTATGGATTTCCGAATTATTATAATTAAATTATATTATATAAAGGAAACCGAAATTAATAATTATTCGTTATAAATAATGGAACCCGAATTAGAAGATAAAAGATAATAAAATTAAAGTGATTCATTTAATAGAAATTTTAATAGAAATAATATATAAAGTAATCGAATTAGGGTAATAATATAATTCTAAGGTAATCTAATTATATAACTATAAAACCCCTTATTATTATAAGAAAAGAAAGGTTATAATTAATCTAAGAAAGTTAATTTTATTAATATTATTAATATTAATTATTTTAATAATAAGAAACTTTTATTAATAAATAATCTATAACGTGGTTGTACACCGAGCCGATCAGGACACCGAGCCGATCACTTTTTCCTATTTTACTACCCACTATCTTTGACACGTATTTTCTCAACAA